>SNQJ01S0192850.1:6898-17823 GCA_010110895.2 Picea sitchensis | reverse complement strand
CTTCATCTCCTCTAGCGATCACATAGGGGTCTCTTCGAATTCTCTAGAAGACGCCATCAATGGTTTATGGAAGTTTCACTATGTTGTGCATCAGTAGCCCTCCAATCAACACTTTATCTGATGGTTCAGATTACATCACGATTCCACATATCCCGGTATCGGGATTCATGATGTCAATAATCTTTGACATGTCCAACTCTCGATCCCCGAAACTTCGACAAGGAATGGAATCAACAGTCTAGATTCAACCTTAATCTGACGAATCAGATTACATCGCGATTTCACATATCGCGATATCGGGATTCCTGATGTCAATATTCTTTTACATGTCCAACTCTCGATCCCCGAAACTTCAACAAGGACTGGAATCAACGGTCCAGATTTGATCTTGATTCAACGGCTGCAATTTAAGTCATGATTTTGCATATCGCAAAATCAGGATTCCTGTTGCATTGTTTCTTTGACATCTCCAACACACGATCCTCGAAACTCCGTCATGGTGTAAGTCTGTTGACGTCACATGTGTTAAATAACTACCACGTGTCACCCTGATTCGTGACTTACATGTTCTTGGCATGTTGAATCGGTCTGACACTTGTCATTACCTGGTTGTGCCATGTCTTCCTAGCTGACGTGAGTCGAGTCGACGGTCTAGATCACATCTTGATCTGACGTTTCAGATTCAATTGGGATTTCATACATCGCGATTTTGAGATTCTTGATGTCAATATTCTTTGATATCTCCAACTCTTGATCCCTGAAACTCCGAAAGGGAGTCGGATCAATGGTCCACATAACCCCCTAAGATGGACGATACTCCTGCTTTCGGGATTTTTGAGCCCTCTACTCCTTGCACTTTTAAAGATCGTGAAAGTTTTCCTCGATCCAACGATGGTCAGACCCTGTGCTCAGATCTGACGCCTGAGATCTATCCTCCTCTTCAACATGCTCTTCTTGTCTTTATTCAGATCTGATGACCCTCATGCTGTCGGGATTTGTGAGCCCTCTACTCCTTGCACTTTAAAGAACGTGCAGGTTCTCCTCGATCTAATGGTGGTCAGACCCTGTGCTCATATCTAATGCTTGATATCTATCCTCCATATCTGCGCGCTCCTCTTGTCTACATTGAGATCTGATGGTCATCAAGAATTCAGGATGGGATCCAATGATCACCGATGCTTCTCCTCCAATCTTACACATCCTTCTTACTTGGAAGAATTTGTAAGTGTCAAAGGCCTCGACCTTTGATCTGCCTGTGATCCTAAGTACGTTATCTCCCTTGAGATTTAGTCATGAGTTGACCTCATCCCTAGTGCACACCTACGCACTGCATTTGACTCTGCGCTAATTCCTCCTAAGCTTATGTTGTGCCTGTTTTTCCATCGATGCACACTATGATCTTTCCATCTTCATTGTTGTACTTGCCATCAATGACAAGATTACGCTGCCTGTAAAACATACCAAACATCCTCTGCACTATCTCTTCTGATCTTGCCGAGGTTAAACATTTCCAATAATGTCAAGAGGGATGGTAGGGGAAATATTACTCAAGTTCCCTTCATAAAAAATGTCATGTATCGACTCGGGAACAAAATAAATAAAAACAAGGGTAGATGGTGTTGAAATCCATTGATAACTCTCTATGGTCTCAAGTTCTAGGAAGAGAATAGAACAATGATTCCCATCGTCCCACATAGTTTCCATAGACATTACTGTCGTGATCGTTTTGTGAGTAGGAAATATCACATGAAATGCATTGGGAGACATATCACAGAGAGGAGGAGAATAAGTAGCCAACTGAATAGCTTGATAAGCTAGTTCTACCAGACTTAAAGGCATACATTCGTCGTAACGAAGGAAAAAACTAGGGTTAGGTACTATCCAAGGGTCATAAGAATCATGGATTTCACTAACAGAATTCAAGATCATATTGATCAAGGAAAAGAAAGGAGAAGGAATATTGGGTGGAGGAATGGGGAAAGTACCCATTAACGTTGAATATTTGAGAAGACCCACACCAACATTCTCATAACTAGGAGGTGTTTTCGAGATAAAAGGGAATTTGCTAGTACGTGATTAAGAATTAAAGAAGGCCATTTGATCAACAATAATGACCTTTCCTTGGTGCGGGAAATGTAACACATGAAAAAGGGTAGAAACAATTGTGCGCATGGAGTCAATTCAGCTATGGCCAAGTATAAGGTTGTAATCAAGAGGTGCATCAAAAACCTCAATCTCTACATTAACCTCTTTACCTTCTAACATAATATAAAATGAAGGAAGAGAATGAAAAGGTTTGAACGCCCTACCATTAAAATATTCAAGAGTATTGTGTGACTCAATTAGGGTAGGAGAGCCAATGGCTTTCCAACAAGTAACAGAAATAATGCAAGTTGAGGATCCTTCTTCAATAAACGTTCGACAAATATTCTTATTTTCCAAAACAACTTGGATCTAAAATGCTAATTGAGGAGGAACCCTTGGAATATGATCTTCCAAGTCAAATATTATCAAATTAGTATCGGTAGGATAAATTCCACCAATAGCCTTTAACAACGCCTTTCATTGATCATGACAACTTTGAAGGACTTTGAGAGCCGACATCACAGAGGGTGCTTGTGCAATATCTTCTACAATAATGTAGTTTTGGTCAGCATGTGCGTGAGGACTAAAATACAACTTTCGAACAATTCCCTTGGGAGGAGGACTAAGGCTATATCTAGGCCCAGTCATTTGAGATGAAGAGGACCGTTTGGAGGTGAATTTGGTGGAGGATATTGAACCAACGAACTTGGTGCATCATCCACTTTTTCTTTCGAAGGAGAATAATCTTTGGATCGAGTTGCAATTGCAACGTCGTTCTTTTTGGAGTCACCAATACACATAAGCACATAAGACATGGTAGAGGGAGAGGGTTGGTCATGGATGACCAATTGGGCCTACTATTCAGAAGGGAAAGGTTGGTAAAAGATGGCAAGGGTAGAAGGCATGTCAGTTCCTTTCAGGAACTTAGTAACCTCGACATGTCGTCGAAAATATTTCATGTAATGATTGTCACCACAGATAAGGAAAGGATAATGAGGCTTACATTTTTCTTTATCATCGATATGCTAGGATTTATTTTTTTTCAAATTTTGGATTATTATTTTTATCTTCCTTATTCCTACCCTTCCCTTTCTTTTTATTTTGATTTTTATTGGTAGGTGTAGATTGAACTGAATTGACATCAGAGGTTTTACCGAGGGAAGGAGTTGGATTAGGAGTATTATGTACAGTAGAACTAGTATATTTGGGATTAGTGTGACTGGAATGTTTAGACTAAGTCTCAGAGTGAAAAGTTCCAATCACACCATCAGCAGTGTGGGAAGATACTGGAGGTGTCGAGGTAGGATTCATAGAAGGAATAGGAGCATCAGGGATTAAGTCATACGTAGTAGTCATTTGCAAATAAACGATATCTAAATACTGAGCATGACTAATCACCTACTCTTCAATGACAACACCACCCATGGCGAAATCACGAGCTATAGGACCAATAAGTGATTTATTAAACCCCTCGACCAATAGCTAGTCGGGAAGGGGGACTTTGATTAAGCATCTTCTCCTCCTCCATTGATGAATATGATCATAAATGTGAGTGGAAGAGGATTGTTTCAAAGAACTCAAAATTTCATTTCTTGTCTCCTAACATACTGAAAATTGGTAATGCATTAAGAAGGCCATGGATAAAGTATTAAAGTTAGTAAATAAAATGTATGGTAACTCAATGTACCATTTAGTTGTCGAACCCATAAGAGTTCGTTGGAAAATATGTAATCTTATAGAGTCATCCATCAATGAGTTAGATGAACACCAAAGATGGAATGTCATGATGTGATTATTTGGGTATTCTCCAGGTCGATCATCAAACTTAGGAATGTCAGATGGTAATTTGGTTGGTATGACAGGACAGTAAGGAGAATGAAAAATAGGATAATTCAAAATCCTAGATAAATCGGTAAATCCAAATTAGCAAGAAAATAAAACTATCTATTCACTTGAGGAAAATGATAGTTTTGAGGAGGTAACCCCATAAGTATACCAGTAGGACCATAAAGTAGTCTGAAAATAGTTAGATAGTCCTGACAGATTTGGTTGTGGAGGTTTTTGAGCCACATAACCAACATAAGCTGATTTATTAGGGAAGCTTCCTTGGAAAGGAGAATTAGACTGAAAATTTGGACCCCAAGTAGGATTCATAGAACCTGGATACAATTTTATGAGATTATGGGGTACAAAAGCATTAACTTGAGGAGATGATTGTTGATTGCCTTGGAAAGGGAGATTCCAAGGTTGATATTGTAACACAGGTATACTTTGTCCATAAACTGGGTTATGGCCTCCAACTTGAGGTTTCCCCCGAACTTGAAGTTTCCCCCCAATTTAAGATGGCCCCCCAAGTTGAGGTTGACCTCCAACAAGAATATGAAAATGAAAAGTAACAAAATGGCTGGTGCCTCCAACTGGATTGCAGCTACTAGGGCCAGGACGATTAGCTCCTAGAGGTGAAGGTGGAGGAGGAATGTATGGACCTCCGGAGAGAACCTAGGTAGGTGTAGGAACAAAACTAGTAGCAACATTGTACCCAGGAGGAACAAAAACATTAGACCCTCTGGTAGGATTCTGGGTGGGATTAGCAATGGAAGTATTCAAAGCAYGATACCTAGGGGGAAGTGACAGATTTGATCTAAGTGGAAGTGGTGTTCCAATAGGATCTTGGAAGATCACTACATTTCATGTATAAAYAGTCATAGCTTGTGGGACCATGGTAGAGTGGGCCATCCGAAGAGGAATAATTGAGTGAGAACCAACCAACAATTGGTCTGCAACTGTGACGACATTACTGGTTGTGCCAGTAAAATGATCTAAAGGTAYYGTATAGATGACAGACGTCTCAGGAATTTGCAATGACACGGCTTGATTAGGACTCATTCCTATTGTGTCAAAAATATCATGTYCTGAAGAATTTCCCCAAATAGAATGGATAGGGACAAAGCTAGGATTAAAAATTCCAGCAGCGTGAGCCAGTTTTCTAAATGATTCACTTTGAAAATGTGTATTGTTTACTCCAGAATTTACATTAGTTTCAGTACGTACTTCAATATTCTCGTCAACAATAAGTTCTCCTGATGATTTCATCCGGATAAAATGTGGATCTTGTATAACACTCAATAAAATATTTACAGGAAGTCTTAATGCCTCTAAAGAATCCAAACAAATTCTGAATCCCTCTAAAGAATTTGAACTTCCAATCTTAGAGGCTACTTCGTTATTGACTACTCCCTCAAGAGAGCCCTCTGGTGAGTTAGGAAGCAAAGGGACGTAATCTTATGAATCTTTCGGAGGTAGCCCTTGCATCCTACATGAACGATGAAGGCCAATGTTGGCCACAACAAATAAAGAATGAAACAAATCTATGGCCAGCTATAGAAAAAAACAACACTCACTAATAAAATCTAGAAATCAAACCAAGCAAAGAAACCTTCTTATTTCGAAGTCACTAGTTGGTGATGCAATCCAACATCATGAAATTAGGACAAGAAGGGGCTAGGATAAAGTGGGTGGAAAAGTTACATTCACGAACACCTTAATGGACTTACGCCTTGGTGCAAGCTCCCAAACATAATCATGGGTATACCCTCCAAGGAACCCAAGTGAGTTTGACCAATGTCGATTCCAGGTACTATGAAGACCTGCCCCTCCACAGTCACCTTGTGTAAAGAATCTAAAGAGATAGGCCACTAGGGTTACCAATTACTACAATTATGCCTGGGGAAATAGTCGACAATCTGATCCACATGCAAAGGAAGGGTATCTGATCCCGAAATCAACTCGAGAAAGTCCCCATGAGATTTTATTCTCAAGTGAAACCCAATAATACACGCAATATCTACACCAAGACCAACACAACATGGTGAGTAAATATGTCAGTCTTAATGCGACCTCATGTTTGACCCTTTTGTTAGAAGGGCTTCCCAAGACAAAATGTATCAAGTGGATTTGAACTCTCCCTATCACAATATACTATTGTGTGTTTTTATTTTTTGGAGAGTGTTCCTTTCAACCTATTCCAAATTTATCCTAGCTAATGTTGGTGTAGAGAATTTCTAGAAAATAAAAGTTGCTAATAAATTTTAATATTACGCTGTATTTTAAAGAGGTTGTTGCTTACTCAAAAGGGAGATGGAAATGAAACTGATGACGTATGTGACCTTGACCCAATAAAATGTGAGAATATATTCTTATGAAAATTTTCAATTCAATGAACTCTAATTACAGTAGGGAGAAGGTATTTCTCTTTGAATTACAAAAGCTATGAATCACAATTCCTCAATTTTTGAATGAACAAATCCTAAATAATCAAAAGTTACAAAATTTTCCAATTTTATCTTACAAATATTTGAATGCAACAATTTTCTTGTAAAAGATTACTAAAAATGAGAATGACTTTAGTGCTTCCTTTCTCAGATCATATTAGATATGTAACAAAGAAAAGAAAGTGTAACCCAAAAAAATCAACACAATTCCCAAATCAAACTCATAAAGTAGACAAAAATGAAAATGATAGGAAAGCATTTTGTCGAATGCAAAAACAAATGTCTCTCAACCAATAAATAATATGGAAAGTAAAAACAATCCAAAACCTCAAACAAATTAAATACCTTTTTCCAAACAAGCAGTCAGGACCAATATCTAGAGATTATACCCTTGTGAAAAAAATTAAAAGAAAAACTTGCAAAATTACAAGGACAAAACTCATTTTACATGGAATTCCTAATATGGTGATCTCTAATAGAGATGTAAAATTTATGTCAAAGTTTTGGAAGGAATTATTTGCAGGATTGGATACTAACCTGAACTTTAGCACAAGCTACCATCCACAAACAGATGGGAAAATCAAACAAACGAATCATATTGTGGAAGACATGTTACAAATGTACGTGAGAACAAAACCAACAAAGTGGGAGGAGTACCCACACTTAGTTGAATTTGCTTACAATAATGGTTATCAGACATCAAAAAAGATGAGTCCCTTTGAAGCATTTTATGGAAGAAAATGCACAAGTCCGATTAGTTGGGATAATCCAGTTGACAGGTTTATGATGGGACAGGAAATGCTCCAGAAAATGGAGAAAATGGTAAAAAGGGTACTACAGAATTTAAAATAGGCCCAAGACCGACAAAAAATCTACACAGATTTAAAAACGAGACTGTTGTATCATTTTCGTCACCTGAATGAGAAAAAGAGGGACACTTGCAAGTCCAGTTGGGTTAGCTAGACATGGCATGACTGAGTTCAAGAGTTAGACACATTAAGCACAAGAAACAAATAAATAAATAAGCTAATAACAATGAAGGAAACTAAACTAAAGTGCATAAGGAAAATAGAATCGAAAATAACCAATATTCATGCCACCAATGGATAGATTGTATTAGTGGAAAAAAACCAAAGAGAAAGGGAGACTTATGGATCCCCTCTTCTTCCAAGGGAGGGCTCTTGAACCACCAATGAGAGAGATCTTCTTACAAATATCAAACTAAAAGGAAATGGTGAAAAAATCCAAATCTCATTCACTCAAGAGGTAATGTGAATAGCTCAATGAAATGGTGCTTATATGATCCAATGAGGAAGGAGGTTCCTTATAGGAGAATAGATGCAACATAACAATACAAATAGATTCTTGGAAATATAGTGCACCCATGGCCTATTTTTATTTCAAATATTTGAGGCATTATCCAATTGGTCTTTAGTGTGAACAAGGGACCCTTTAGGTCTTTGAATAGCCCCCCACTCGGATTCAGCTCGGATTTGGGGGTCAAATCGACTTGGGAGTTGAACCAGAAGTGGGTGGGAGTCTGACCAAAATCATAAATGCATCGTTCTGAGGTGTGCATGGTTTTTGTGTCCACAGTCACACATCGGGTGCATGTGCGCTTTTCCAGTGTTTTCGACTGATGCACGTGCACGTGCTTCCTTTGCATTATGAGCGCATGCTGATTTTATAACCAATTCCATAATATGTGCCTTTTGGAAATGCATTTTTGAAGTTTTGGGTGAACTAATAGCTATTTGGAGATGCTGGATTCCTGTAACCATTTGCGGATGAAATTTCAGTGATAATAGATGCCCCCTGATGTGTGAGGTTAGGGGCATACGTATAGCCGAAATACATCAATGTTTCTTCTACTAAGAGTACCATTGTAAGAAATAATGTTGAGAGGAATTGGAAGAGCGACCCATTGGAGGGAGAGGGGAACCTATGGGACCCAAACCTTTTGCTAGGTGTGGAAATATAAAGTTGTGTACAAATGAGGTGGGCATGCCCCATTCTCATGTCATGTAACTCAAAATGTGTAAGATAGTAACTGAAAATGTGTGTTGGCATAGATAACTGCAGCACCATCCAGGGTGGTTTGATAATGGTAGAGGACAATTCTGATGGTGAAAAAACTCTAAAAATAGGTGATGATAGCTGGAAGAAGTGTCGTTAATTCACGGACATTAATAGCCCAACAAATTTCAGAGGTCTTCGGCAAATATAAAAAAAACTACAATAGTCGCAAAGTAAGACCCACTGTAACATGAGATGGTGTTGAAGTCGAATGTTATGGGGGTCAATGACAACAGAGAACAATGGTGGTTTTCCCTGTTCCATCTGAGACTCCTCATTGTAAAGGGAATGAGAGTCAAGATACTATCACCCTTTTGAAAACTATGTTCATGTCGACAGAAAGGGAGACGCGACTCCAAGAAGCAAAGGGCTTCATGAAATCAACTGGATGAGATCAAGAACTGATGAGGTACATGGACGAAGTCAATATGCGATGAGACTCAAGACTACCCTTGGTTGGGGATATATGTAAAGTATGAGTGGCAACAACCGTGAAACTAGATTTAGTGTCAGTGGGATGACTAGACGTGGGTTAAATTGTGCCAGAGGCATGACAAAGTGGACAAACTCAAAGATCAAAGGTATATGGACTGTGAGATACTCCATGTTTATGGATGATGTCAACAAGGGTAGGAGGTAAAAAATGCCCCAACCAAGGGCAACACAGTTTGTTGTGCTAGAAAAAGAAGGGTGCTAAAAGCAATAACAAAAGCTATGTAAATGCTGGAAACAAAGGATTTTTACAATTACCAAATGAATAAAGAATAATTTGGGATGAGTGTACAAATATAGAAATGGGTGCCCCAGTGCAGTAGGTTTCTGTATGAGGTGAATGAATGGAGGACAATTTGCAGATGGGAAAACTGATTGTGGATGAAATGGAGGGTTAATGATATTGAGGAGGTGTAGTCAAACTTGAACCATGATGATATATCCTGCGATTCCATTGGTAAAACTAGAAAAATGAGGAGGAGGAGTATGTGGCTGATTCATGGAAATGCATAAAACTATCAGAACTCCCATACCTAGGGGGTGAAAGAATCATGAGTGCCAAAGTGACAAGGGGGACTATTAATGGGACAACTCATGTGGAGGAGAGTTCTACCGGGTGATAGTACCAAATTTTAGTGGAGGTGATAGTACTGTAGAGCCGGATGTGAGGATCCTATAGGAAAATGTTGAAGGGTGTGACTGGAGATGGAATTGAGATTCAGAGGGAATGATTACATGCCAATATCAATCATATACCTGAAGGGGCCATGATGGCATGTGATGAAAAAGTACCTGCACACATGAAAACCAAATACCCAACATGAACAATATCTGAAAATAAAGAACATATAATAGTTGTTTGATAATTTTGAACATGAGAAGCCGTACCTGAGTGTGTCGTAGAAAGATGCTCCGTCGAGGAAAAGTTCTACTGATCACTCGAGGAAAATGACTGTGTAAGTGGACGAAAATGGTTCAGAAAATGGAGCTTATGGGCTCCTCTACCAAAAAATGAAAGTGGGGAAAAGTGCTTAGACATGGACGGTGGGCCCATAATGCCATCCCAAGGGCACTGACACTATGGGTGATTGGGCGATATTTTGGTGGGAGGACATGGACCTCTCCTTTGCTCAAGGATTGATGAAGAAATATAATGAATTACATTCATGGGAGAATTGGTATGGAGTGCCAGAGGAATCTTAGGCATATATGCGTGGCATTCTGTGACTAATGTGTGGTGGACGTATGGGATAGATGGGAAATTATGAGTGTAATGCCCATATTTTGCGCATATGGAAATAGAGAAATTTGTTTTTAGATTTTGTTTGTGTGTGGTTCATGAATCCATAGTAGCATGGGACACACTTGGTGGAGTGGAAAGAAAAAGGGGTACTGGAGGAAACTAGATAAAACTGTGTAGCTTGAGAAGAGAAGGGAATTTGTGAGTGGGGTGTCCTTCTCTTTCACATAAGGCACAAGGGAGTTGAACTCGGGGAGGTAGTGGAGCGATGGGATATTTCTTATTTCATCTACCCCCAATTGTAGCAATGGTACTGGTGATTGGGGGTGAGTGTGGCGTGGCCAGAGTTAGTACTGGGATTTGCATCGGTATTCCCTCTAACTGAGGAAGGAGGGATGGTTGAGGAACAACCTTGGGCGGATGTAGATACCATATAAGGATGGATAATACCATGTTCAAAATGGTAAGCATTGAAGATACCTGGAATGATTCGACTCCAAGTGGGGGGTAGAAAAAGGGAATTTGGGTAATGGCCTGGGGGACTATCTCCCAAACCAAGATTTTTCCCTCAAGGGGGGGAAGATCCGTGATAAGTGGTGCGGTGGTGCTCTCAGGGAACTCTTGAGGTAGTATTTCTTCAACTAGCGGAACTTGGATATGGGGAGGGGACTCAGTGATAGGATTCTTCTCTCCAATGTTTGTTCCTTTAGAGGAAACTACACACACTTGTGCTAAAAAAGATGGGTTTAGGAACGACGATG
>SNQJ01S0192849.1:0-16085 GCA_010110895.2 Picea sitchensis | reverse complement strand
ATGTGGATTCCATAAACCTAGAATATTATGGAATCCACATACCCTTTTCCATAGAATATACCAACTAGATCCAAAAATCAAAGACATGAAATATGGTACACACATATTATATTATCAAGGAAAAAACAAGCTAAATGCAATTTAGACATTTGAAAAAAAAAAATTACAAGTAAAATGAGTACATCAATAAAAAATAACATACTAACCTTGAAAGTTCAAAATCTGAGCTATGTAGATCAAGAATTGGATTTGTTCAATCGGTGGGTGATAGAAAAAATAAATAGCTCAAACAAAAGCCAAGAACAGTGTTGCAACTATAGCAATTGTGTCGCAAAGTCTCTTAAAGTCACGTATATATAGATAAAATAGTCAACTAGCTGTTATCATCGACCAATGAGATAGGTAAAATTTTCGTCGCTACTGCCATGAAATATCATCGCTATAGTGACGAAAATCCTGACTAGGTTAAATTATTATTTTCATCGATATTGCGACGAACGTGTGTGGAATTATCCATGAAAATCCCGCCCTCTTTAAAAAAATGATGAAACTAGTGGAAGTGTGGAAAATTTTCGTGGAATAATCCGCCCATATGTAGTAGTGACCAAAAACAATTTTAAGATTACCGAGAATGATTAAGATGCAGAGGTGATAAAACAAGCAGAGACCCAAGCAAGGAGAATATAAAGGTGTGGAGAAAATAAGGGGTAAACTACTGGACAACCACATCCTTCGCTCATCATCCATGCACATAAAATCAAGGCATTATAATCTATAGGTCATTGTGCACCGAAGTGACGACCATTGATTCATCTCCTTGCCAACTACTCAGGCATGGACTGACGAACTAGGGATGAGGATGAAAGGCTCAACTCTTCACAACAATCAACAAACCAAAGGACATGCACAACATGTAGGGATCGAAAGGCAAGGGAATCAATCAACAACGAGCTTAAAGCTACGGGGAAATAAAGTTATCAGTTAAAATGCTAAGTCAACATTTCCTTACCCAATTAAAAATACAAAATTGAAAGCGTGAGGTATAATAAGATTCTACCATGCAGTATCAAGTAAGGATACTGTAGCCCAAGTCATCCGCTCTGAGTCGTTATCCCGCGTGATCTGTGCATATCCCTCTTGCCGACCGATGAGACTTCACTGATACCTCCCAACCAACGTTATGGGTACTCTTCTTTCTCCTTAGCCCCCCAAGCCACAAAGGGGCCACACACACTAAAATAGAGAGAAACTAGCTCCCATCTCGCCTTGCAAGGCTAAGCTACCACTCCTCATCGAGCTGGGTATCCCAACTCCCTTAAGCTACGTAAGTCAAGTCTAAAATTTTACAGCGTAACATTACACATAACATAAGAGATCCATCATCATAATCCTCCCTCCTTTATATAGATTTTATAAGTCATTTACTTTCCCAAAATCCTATTTAATTTATTGTTCAATAATTTAATTCATAAAAAATCCTCCACCTACATGTGTCACCCATCCCCTTCATTGCACCATAAATTAATTTCATTAATTAATTAATTACTCCTATTTCTCTCAACCACCTAAAAGAGTTCCTAGAATCACTCCTAGGTGTCCGCATATTCCCTTTCACATTTTAATGACTTACCCCCTTACTAATTTACTAGCTGAGTTTAATTTAGAAAGTTCTTAAATGCTAGATACCTTACTAAGTTAGTCTTCTTGCTTTTTCCTTGTGTTCCCCTTTCTTTTTATGTTTCCCTCTTTTTCCTAGTTTCCTAATTCTTTTATATTTCCCTCTTTCCTTTTTTATTTAAAACTCAAATTGGCAGGGTAGAAAATTAACTTTTTCCCCTTTTCCTTTTTAATTAATAAATTTTCAATTAGCGTATGTGATAAAACAATTATTTCCCCTTTTTCCCCCTTTTAAATTTTAGCCCCCAATTTTTTTTTTAAAATTAATTGAATTACTTACCCCCTTCTCGTCACATGATTAATGATGATTATCATTATTATTTATTAATTTTTATTTTTATTTTTATATAAATACATATTTTTTTTTATCACAAGTATCACTTAGACCTAGACTTTATTTTCCTGGTCTGGGCGACATTTTATTATGGAAATTGCTTTAAATCTTTGTCATCACATTATTCGTTCTAAGGACATATAGGTTCGTTCATTTATTAATTAGCAACGGGACGTTCCCTTCAAGATGCACTAGGTGCTCCAAGGGTGCCACTCGCCCCATTCTGTTTCCCTTGCACAACGTGCCCTTCAGGATGCACTACGTGCTCCAAGGGTGCCACTTGCATGTTGACTAACTTGGTAGACATCAAAACCCTTGGATTCAATACTCCGCCAAGTGATATTGTGGGAGACTAAGGGCCTCTAAGGAATAAGTCCCTTGCCTTATTGCGCACCCCTTAGAATCATCGTGAGTGAATGTCACAGTCGTCCCTCACGACATCGTGGGTCTTATTGAACTAGGTAATCATTAACCTATAGTTCGAGCCATGGCAGGAGTGCTAGTAGGCTGTGGAAGGGCTGTTGTCCACACCTCTCCCTCAACGTCTCTGGTAATCATGTGTGACCCCTCTACTCCACATGTGAGTCTAGTCGGCAAGCTATCATCAGCCTGCACCATCAACGAAACATGTTAGAATAATATCCATAATCATAACATCTAATCAAATGCACAAATTTCATATATACAACAATCAAACCCTAATAGTCCACTCCCCGACTTGGTCTGGAGTTCAAGGGGATTCATTGATTCCTCTGCATCCTCGAGGTTCAAAATCCTGCACACTCAGGAAAACCGAGGCAATAGAACATGTCTATGTCAATACATCAAAATAACATGTCATAAATTCATAATGCCTCATAATCATAATCAAATGCCAAAAAGTAGAATAATCTAGATCACTTGCAAGAAAGTGTCCTCAAAGAATAAGTTCACTTAGTGCACGTAAGAGCGGGATGTTACATACACCCACTCTTGGTCTAAACTTCGTCCCAAAGTTTCACAATATATAAGTGCCGAAATAATGTGTATCACAGTATCATAATTCTATCTATCAAACAAAAATGGAAATTGTTGGCGCCTATCATATGCATCCTCCCAGGTCGTCGAGTGTGGACTATAGTTGTCCCACTAGACCTTGACCTGATCTACTGTTCGATGTCATAGCTGTCGAACACGGTGATCCAGGATGTGGATCGACTCAACCTTGAGTACCCCCTCATCTCATACCTGCAAGTAACTCATGTCAATAACATGTGTAGGATCACTAATATAATGTCTCAAAATAGATACGTGAAAAAAATCATGCATACACCTCAAAGAATCAGGCAAGTCTAGTCGATAGGCCATGAGCCCCTTTCTTTCCATAATCTCAAATGGTCCCATGAACCTAAAAGAGATTTCATCTCCCTTTCCAAACTTGATCTAACTCTTATGTGGTTTTACCGGCAAGAAGACTCGATTTCCAACTTCGTAACTATGGTCGACATGGTGCGCATCAACATAACTCTTCTGTCGATCCTGCACTTCTTTAATCCTTTTTCTTATTGTTTGCATTTTCTCTTCCATTTCTTGGATCACTTTTGGTCCCACTAGGACCCTATTCTCAAGTCGATCCCAACTCAAAGGCATCTGACACGGTCGTCCGTAAAGAAACTCGAAAGGTGCCATCTTAATGGTGCTTTGGTAGCTGTTGTTATAAGAGAATTCCACCAGTGGAAAGAATTCTTCCCAACGATTTTGTTGGTCCATCACGTACATGTGCAACATGTCCTCCAAGGTATGGTTCATTCGTTCAGTTTTCTCGTTATTCTCCAGATGATACGTAGTACTAAAGTTAAGTTGGGTTCCCAAGGCCTCTTGGAAACTAGTCCAAAATCGTCCAGTAAACAACGATCCTCGATTGGATATAATCCTCTTAGGCATGCCATGCAACCTCACAATCTCACTATTGAAAACTCTAGCTATGTTAGGTGCCTGATACATCGTATGCACAAGAATAAAATGAGCACTCTTCGTTAGAGTGTCGACTACCACACAAATTGAGTCATGTCTCCTTGCCGTCAGTAGCAATACAACAATGAAATCCATCGAAATGACCTCCCATTTTGATTCTTGGATAGCGTGTGGTTGTAGTAATCCTTCTGGATGTCTATGTTAATCCTTTACCTGCTAACATTCTAGACATCGGGCCACATAGTTAACTATGTATGCCTTCATTCCCTTCTAGAAGAATAAGGGTTTAAGTTCTTCCCTCATCTTCGTGACTCCTGGGTGGGCCATGTACACTTCTCTATGAGCCTTGTTTAGGATCAAACTCCTCAACTCATCGTTCGATGGTATGTAAATACGATTTTTAAATGTCAATAATCCATCATCTTCAAACGTAAATCCTTAAAATCTTGGTACCATCATTGTGTTTTGTCCAATAAAATCCTTGACCTCTTTGTACCAGTCATCGTAAGACTGTAAAGTTAGAATATTTTCACGTAGATTCATCTGAAGAGGCAACACCAAAAATATTCATGGTATCCGACTCAATGCATCTACCACTTGGTTCATTGTCGCTTTTATGTAAGTAATCTCAAAGTTGTGCTCACTAAGCAATTCTGACAAACATCGTTGTCACTCGTTCAGGTCGCTTTGCGTAAATATGTGTTGTAGTCCATAGTGGTCCGTATTTAGTTCAAATTTTTGTCCAACAAGGTAGTGTCTACAAACCTTCAAGGAATATACAATAGCTAACAACTCCAAATCATGCGTTGCATATTTCTCCTCATGTCTTCTCAGTTTCCTCGATATGTAAGCAATCACTCGACCGTCTTACATCAAGAATCTACCTAATCCTTCCTTGGATGTGTCAGTGCATACCAAGAAGTTTGCATCCATGTTAGGGACCTTTAGTATCGGTGTCATTTTTAACAACTCTTTGAGCCTCCGAAAATCTTCCGCTCATTTGTCGGTCCAAACAAACTTCGTGTTCTTCTTCTGCAACTCGGTGATTAGATTTTCTATCTTAGAAATTCCCTCTATGAACCATCGATAGTATCCTGGTAAACCCATGAAGCTGCACACTTCCGGGACATTTGTCAGTGCAAACCAATCCATAATAGCCTCGACCTTTGCTGGATCCAGGGAAATACCTTCGTCGGAGATGGCGTGCCCTAAGTAGTGAATCTTTGATTTATAAAATGAGCATTTGGACAACTTCCTGTACGATTTATGTTCTCACAGACACTGTAGTACCAAGCGAAAGTGCTTGTCATTATCCTCCATCGTCTGAGAGTAAATAAAAATATCATCAATGAATACTTGGATGAACTTGTCCAAGTACTTGCGGAACACCTCGTTCATCAAAATCATAAACACCCCTAGGGCATTTGTAATGGTAAAATAGTAAACTAGTAATTCCCAAACCTCATCTTAAAGGTGGTTTTAGGGACGTCATCCTCCTTGATCTGTAACTAGTGATATCTTGATCGCAAATCAATCTTTGAGAACACTATCACACCCTTCATCTGATCGAACAGATCATGAATCATCGACAACAGATACTAATTCTTGACTGCTTCCTTATTCAATTGACTGTAGTCAATGCAGAGCCTCCATGACCCATCCTTCTTTTGTATGAAAATAACAGGCACACCCCACGGTGACAGACTTAGACATATAAGTCCCAGGTCCAACAACTCCTTCAGTTGCATTCTCAACTCTTGTAACTCTGAGGTCAACATCCGATAAGGCATTCTTGTTATCGGTTCAGTCCCCCGTTTTACGTCTATGGTAAAATCCAATTCCCTCTCCGATGAAATCCCAGGTAACTCCCCCGGAAAGATGTCTGCTAACTCTCTCACCATCGAAAGGTTTTCTAGAACTTACGCTACTCCCTTCTCATTTAACACAAGGATCGCATAAAGCTTACATCCCTTGTGCATTCTCTTCCGTAACTACAAGGAAGAGATAAACCTCAGGGAAACTCCCTACTTCCAACCTACAATCACGTGTCTCTGTCCCTCATCATCTACCAAGCTCAACCGTTTCATCATACAGTTGAGTATCACCTCATGTGATTCCAACTAGTCCATATTGATCACGACATCATAAGATCCTAATATCGTGACGTAGAGGTCGGCCCTAGTGACAAACTCTCCCAAGTTAAGGGTACATCTCGTAACCTTTCCTCCAACCTTTTGTTTTCCTCCTGAAGCCATCTCTACAAAGCTAAACTCATATTGTTCAACTACCTTTGCCTTAATCCTTTTTAGCTCTACACCAGAAATGAAACTCTCGGTAGCACCAGGATATATCAAAATACTAAGGGTGTGGTCAACGACGGTACCTGATGTCCTGAGCACAGTTGACTGGTGCTCTGCCTGGCGGTTATTCACTGCTGCATGAATCTAATGGGCCTTGCCCAAATCTTCGATGGTAGTGGGTTCGACTGATCTAGACGCTCTAGTACTCTCCACTGGGCAGTCGCGCTGGTAGTGTGGCTCCCCACACGTCCAACACCCCTTCTTCGGTCTAGTACTCCTAGTACCCAAAGTAGAAGATGACAACCCACTAGCCTGGAATCTTGGTCTGTTTTGTTGAATAGGCCTAAATTGTTGTTGTTGTGGTCGATGCTATTGTTGATGTTGTGGTCCCCGATAAGGTGTCCTCTACTAAGGTGTCGGTCGCCAAGGTGTAGTGAAAGTGGACCCTCTCTGAAAGCCATGATATCTAGGCATATGTTTGGCTAGTGTATGATGTTGTTGTGCACCAGATGACACCTTCCCTGCCAGTCTCACTGGAGTCCTACTCTGACCCCCGCTAACAAGCTCCTCCTCTGCTATCAATGCCTTCTGGATGACATCATGCAAGTTTTGAGGCATAAAAATCCTAACCTTTGCACATATGCTACCATTAAGGCCGAACATGAGCCTGTTGAGGTTAAGGTTCTCAGTATTAAGATGTGGAGCATACCGAAGTAGTTCCATAAAACAATCCTCATACTTAGGCACCGTACGACCACCCTATTGTAAGGCTTTGAACTTGTTGAGATGATCCTCAATGAATTTCTCTCATAGGTACCTCTCTCGAAATTGTTCCTCGAACAGTTCCCATGAAACGTCTTCGAAAACCATGTTCAGTTGTGGCAGGAGCATCTGCCACCATAGAAAAGTGTTCCCCTTCAGTTGAAAGACCGCCATACAGACCTTCTTGTTGGAGGTATAGTCGCGAAGTGAAAAGAACATCACCATATTCTCCAACCATTCCTTGGTGGTTGCGTCATCCGGGGCACCAAATAAATTGGTAAATTTGTCCTTCTCAAGTTCACGGTGAATTCTACCAGTACCAACCAGAGCGCGCAGGGGACCCTCAGGGAGTGTCGGCACCCTGGCCTCATCTCTATCCAAATGGATGATCAGTGCCTCAGACATGTGCTGAAAAGATCTCAACAACCCAACCACATCACCCACCACTATCTTTTCCTGCCTGCCAATGTGTTCATCTCCCTGGGGGTTAGGCCCCTGAGGTGTGGATGTTGTTGGAGGCATCGCACCTCCTCTCATAGCACCTTGTCATCTACCTCCATGGCATCCTCTAAGCATGATTACCTGCAGGAATACAAGTCAACTTAATTAGCAACATTATAATCAAATATCATATCAATGAAATCCATAGTGATCCCAAGTCGCGTGTTGAACCCACTCTGATACCATATGTAACGACCCCGTCGTTAGGACTACAAGTGAAGAAGAATGTGCAAATTATTTTTTCTAAAAAGGGGACGACAACAATGGTTATAGCTAAACAACACATCTGATTGTGAGCACCACGCTTGCATAATAGGGAAAAGAAAACTATGAATCCATGCATTGGCACAACAAAAACTGTGCAAAACATGCATAAAATAACAAGGATATACGTCTACCCGCCCGACACAAACATGACCACACATACAAGCTAAGGGACAACATCCCCATCTCGACACAACAACCTCAATGACCAATTAAATAGAGCCTCTATGGCACGCAGCCAAACACATGAAGGTGTTAGAACCTAAGCACTAACAACAACTTACAACGATCAACAACACTCACACGAGAAGCACAGACGCCGGCCACAATATCATTCGCCTCTATCCAATAGGGTGTGCCATGATCCCCTTATCAGGAATCATGTCATCCCCAAGTGAGAGGTGCAATGATAACCCTGGCACACACATATTCTATCTTGATCATAGACTCAAGACCAACCCACGTGCTAGGAGACTGAAATAGATGACACAAAGACTACACCCAACCCCCAAGAAATGGGTCGGAAAGACACGATATGATGTCAACAAGAGAGCACAAGCCATTACACGACTTCTCCAACCACCCAACCATTAATCAAGTCTAAAATTGATCAATAATTACCAATCTAAATTAACATAACTTATACTCTAATTTAGCATGTCTAAATTACAATTTAGTCCACACACGCAATCTAATTTAACATTAATTACAATCTAAATTGGCAATTCTAACTTAATCACTTAATATAATCTAACTTAGCAATTAACCTCATAAACAATATCAAAGTACAAGTTGCAATTATCACACTTGTTAACGATATTAATTTACAAATTAGTCATTAATGTACCCTCTAATTTAACATTAAATGCAATTCCAATTAAGAAAGCCTAAATTAAGTCAATACTAACAATATAGACAATAATGACATTCTAATTTAACAAGTCTGGTTAATTAATGTTAAAACTAATGGACAATTATGGTTAAATTAAATTTAAGGGTTGTCCATTCAAATGAAGAGGTTGTCTACAAAAATGCTAATAAATTGTTGTATAAAGTAAATATAAATTACCATTGTTGTAAAACTGTTGTGTAAATTATACATGGACTATCAATTAAAAAAAAAAACAGAATGCGTGTAGCTTGACAAGTCACCTGGCAATATAAACAAAAAAAAACGACCAGAATATAATGTGTTTTAATCAATTATACATTGGTTGTCAAAAACAGAATGGTGTAGCTTGACAGGTCACCTGGAAATCTAAACAAAATATGACCAGACTGTAACGCATTTTAACCAAGGAGAAATAAACTAAATCACTGTGGTTGAAATAAGTTCATTGTCCAGAATGTTGAAACACAGTTATTTAAAAAGTTCCTGTTATTAAGGTTTAAAAAAAAACGTAGTCAAAAATATAGTTAACCGTTTCTCTAAACAACTTATGAAGCGTAGACCATAGATATGTTGGGACCACAGACCATAATGAATGCATAAACCACTAACTAGGTGAAGTTGAATATGTAGGCTAAGATTGTTGTCTTTTTATCCCTCACTAAATGCTCACTCATAATGTCTTGCAGTCAGCCCCCGGGGGGGCAACTCAATTGGCAAGTGCCGTGAAAAATGAAGTTCCATGAGGTTTCGAGTTCAACTCCCCCTGACTTACAATGTGTGTCGCATAAGGGGAATCATGGGAACACCTGGAGGTTATAGTGGTAGCAGTTGGATAACACGGCCACATGTAACGCGAGCACGTGCCCAACTAGTTGCTGATGTCGCCAAACATAAAAAAATAAAATAATAAAAATAATGTCTTGCAGTCCTTTAAAGTAAGAAGGAAATAGCTCTCTACAATGAAAGGTACACCCTGTCCACTTGAACAGAATTAACCTAATGATAACTGTAAAAAAAATCATTGTCTTGCAACCAAGAAACAATAAGAGATAACCAAGAGGGAAACAATCACATTCTATATAAGAATATCAACACATTCATAAAGGTAAACAAAAACACCCACCAATGCGCCCCCATGAACCAGTAAGGCACATGCAATTCATGGAGAAAAAATAAAACATGCCAAATATACGCAGGGCAAAATTTGCCCCCCCCCAAAAAAAAAATGGATTGTAGTCTTAAAATGAAAAATAATCAGTCTTAATAATTGAAAATCGCCAGAGTAACAAAGGGAAAAATCATAGTCACAACCAGTGGCCAAAATCGCAGTCTTAAAATGCAAGGAATTAAGCCTTAATAATTGCAAATTGTCACAGTAACAAAGGGGAAAATCATCTTCCAATAATTTAAATTCATAAGAAAGAAAAAGGAAATCATAGTCCAAACAAATGTAAGGGCCTTCAACAGACGGACAACACAGTCTCAATCGTCTTCAAATGTTAAAGTGTGGAGGTAAAAATGCAAAGAATATTTCTATCATTAAAGAAAACACAGAGTTAAGTTGCAGGGAGGTATCGCAATGCAGATTTAAGTTAACCAATAATATGTAAAAATGCAAAATTAAATTCATCCAACATTATATAAAAACACAGATTTAAATATATCCGACGAGATTTAAAAATGCAGAGTTAATTTGATCCAACAACTTATATAATCACAGAGTTAAATTCATCTAGCATTATATAAAAACGAATATTTAAATGTATCCAACAATATTTAAAAATGCAGAGTTAAATTGATCCAGCAACATATATAAACACTGAGTTAAATTTTTGTGGTTTAGGGTGTTGAAATGCAGGAAATACCAAACATAGTTTTCAGATTACCCCGAGAACAATTAAGACGCAGAGGTGATAAAACAAGCAGAACCACAAGCAAGGCGGAGATCAAGGTGTGGAGATAAGAAGGGGTAAACTACTGGGAAACCACATCCTTCGCTCATCATCCATGCATAGAAAAGAAGGGCATTAGAATCTATAGGTCCCTGTGCACCGAAGTGACAACTGTCGATTCGGCTCCTGGATGACTTCTCAGACATGGACTAATGAACTAGGGATGAGAACGAAAGGCTCAAATCTTCACAACAATCAACAAACCAAAGGACAGGCACAACATGCAGGGATCAGAAGCCAAGGGAATCAATCAACAATGAGCTTAAGGCTATGGGGAAATTGAGTTATCATTTAAAATGCTAAGTCAACATTTACTTACCCAATTAAAAATGTAGAATTGAAAGCGTGAGGTATAATAATAATATACCATGCAGTATCAAGTAAGCATACCGTATCCCAGGTCGTTCACTCTGAGTCGTTATCTCGCACGCTCTGTGCAGCTCCTGCTTGTTGACCGATGAGACTTCACTGGTACCTCCCAGACAATGCTTGAGGTACTATTATTCCCCCTTATCCCCCTGACCCGCAAAGGGGCCACACACATTAAAATAGAGAGAATCTATCTCCGAACTCACCTTGCAAGGCTGAGCTACCACTCCTCACCAAGATGGGTATCCCAACTCTCACAAGCTAAGTTAGTTAAGTCTAAAATTTTGCAGCATAATGTTATGCATAACAGAGGAGATCCATGATCCTCCTCTTCCCTCCTTTATAATATTTTCTAAGTTTTTTACTTTCCCAAAATCCCATTTAATTTATTGTTCAATAATGTAATTCATAAAAAATCCTCCCCTTACATGTGTTACCCATCCCCTTCATTGCACCATAAATAAATTTCATTAACTAATTGATTACTCCTATTTCCCTCACCCACCTAAAATCATTCCTAGAATCGCTCCTAGGTGTCCCCATATTCCCTTACACATTTTAATGACTAACCCCCTTACAAATTTACTAGTTGAGTTTAATTTAGAAAGTTCTTAAATGCTACATACTTTACAAAGTTAGTCTTTCTTCCTTTTCCTTGTGTTCCCCTTTCTTTTTATGTTTCTCGCTTTTTCCTAGTTTCCTAATTCTTTTAGATTTCTCTCTTTCCCTTTTTATTTAAAACTCAAATTGGCAGGTGAAGAAAATTAACTTTTTCTCCTTTTCCTTTTTAATTAATAAATTTTTAATTAGCATATGTGATAAAACAATTATTTGCCCTTTTTCTCTCTTTTAAATTTTATCCCCCAAAAGATTTTTATAAATTAATTTAATTACTTACACCATTCTCGTCACATGATTAATGATGATTATCATTATTATTTATTTTTATTTTTATATAAATAGATAGATTTTTTTTTATCAGAAATATCACTTAGACCTAGACTTTATTTTCTTGGGCTGGGCAACATTTTATTAGGGAAATTGCTCTAAATATTTCTCATTACATTATTCATTCTAAGGCCATATAGGTTCATTCATTTATTAATTAGCAATGTGACGTGCCCTTCAAGACACACTAGGTGCTCCAAGGGTGCCACTTGCCACATTGTGTTTCCCTTGTACAACATTCCCTTCAGGACGCACTACGTGCTCCAAGGGTGCCACTCGCCTCTTGACTGACTTGGTAAACATCAAAACCTTTGGAGTCAATAATCCAACAAGTGATCTTGTGGGAGACTAAGGACCTCTAAGGAATAAGGCCCCTGCCTTATTGTGTGCTCCTTAGAATCATCGTCAACGACTGTCACAGTCGGACCTCGTGATATCGTGGGTCTTCTAGAAATAGGTAATCGTTAACCTACAGTTCGAGCCATGGTGGGAGTGCTAGTAGGCTGTGGCAGGGCTCCTGTCCACACCTCTCCCTTAACGTCTCTGGTAGTCATGCGTGACCCCTCTACTCCACATGTGAGTCTGGTAGGCAAGCTATCATCAGCCTACATCATCAATGAATCATGTCAGAATAATATCCATAATCATATCATCTAATCAGATGCACAAATGTCATATATAGAAAAATTAAACCCCAATAGTCCACTCCCCGAATCGGTTCAGAGTCCAAGGGGTTTCATCGATGCCTCTGCATCCTCGAGGTCCAAAATCCTACACACTTAGAAAAACCGAGTCAATAGAACCTGTCTATGTCAATACAGTAAAATAACATGTCATCAATTCATAACGTCTCATAATCATAATCAAATGCCCAAAAGTATAATAATTCGGATCACTTGCAAGCAAGTGTCCTCAAAAAATAAGTTCACTCAGTGCGCACAAGAGCGGGATGTTACAGTTGTATTTATAAATTATAAACATGTTTTGTAGGTTGGTGAGCCGAGATATAATAATCTAGGAGGCTTATTTGGTGATTAGGCTGGAGAGCCTAGGTGTTAAAGGCTAGGAGCCTGATTTTGTATATGTAATTATGTAGATTATTAATATAATATATAAACATCGATGTGTGTCGACTGAACACAAAGAAAGAGTGATGGGGGACTAAGCTTCCACAGAATGGGTAAGGGAGAGGGGGTTGAAAGGTTAGAAGAGGAGATAATATTGAGGGCTTAAGTCCTTGAGTAATAATTTATTATTATTCCAAAGTGGTGTGAAAGGTATATTTTTATCCTAGGTTCCTGGAAAAGGGAACGCATACTTGATGGAGTGCATGCAACTTCATGGGAAACATGTGTCATCCCAGTCACATGAAACTTAACCCAAGAATTGAGCCATGATGGGGGTTCGTCCTCCATTCTTCCATCCGCTAGTTGAGCCGTGTGTGGAGGGTGTCTGATCTTCGCATACCCTCACGCATCTCTGAAACCAGAAAACCGTGATGTTTTCATAAGAATCCGACGCATCCTCTGTATGAACCATTTGAGTCTGCATTCAACCTCTGCATTGATTCCTTGTCATGCACCCTAAAAACTAGTGGAAAACCCGTGGATTGGGTCGTGTCTCCTGTGTGTCCCGTGAACCCAATTTATCCACACTAAAAATCTGAGTTTGTGCTTAACTATTTGGGTTGCTATCTTCTATGAAACCTTAGCATAACGTAATTGTCTATGCCATGTGTGTTATAACTATGGGATGTTGTGGCCACGCAGTCCCTTGGAGGAGTGTGATTGGATACCGTCATCTGTTCCTTGGTGAGCCTTCATGTTGTCCTCCTTGTGCTGGAATGGAGTTGAAGAAGCAGGTTGTCAGGCCTATGTGCAACACTATCTCCAGGTGAGGAAGGTGGTTTTGGTTGAAGAGGCGGGTTGTCAGGCCTATGAGAAACTCTCTCCAAGTGAGAGAGTGCACCAAGGAAGTGATAACTCCTGGAAGGGGTATTGTAGCTTCCATAGAGCTTGGATAATTTCAGTCCAGCCTATTGCTAAAGCCCAAGGAAAGGGAGGTTTAGCAGCCAAAGGACTTTCCTCATGACAGTGAAGGTGTATACTCCTGGGGAGCGATAGGCATGTGGGGAATGAGAGTCTGTGAGCAATGGACATAAGTGGCTCCTGGGAGAGAATCCATCCTGATAAATTGTGTCTTCCTATTTATCCAGAATCGGATCCAGGAGCCCGACAGGACTAAAAAAGGATTAAAAATGAAAGTGCTCAAAATTCAATGAAACCAACGCCATTGCGTCCGTCTCATTCTCTCGATTTCGACCATATATTTACTTTCTCAAATGGGCGTTGTATGCGATAGTTATCGTACTCTGACTGTTTTCCCAAACAGGGAAAAAGTCAACAGGTCCAGTCAAATGATGACATTAGCATGACATTAACAGTGCGAACATGGCAAAGACAAGTGGCGACAAGTGGCAGCCCAGCAGAAGGTGACTGGTCAGTGATAGGGATCCAACCAATAGATGACAAGTGGTATTTGTTAGGCAAATGGTTGGGTGCCACGTGGCCCATTCATGGGCTGTCATGTGGCACCATGGTATTGGTTAATGGTTGGTGGCAAAAATGTTATGGAGCTCATGGGATTTGATCCCATGACCTCTTGGGTCAGCCCAAGACTTAGCCAAACTCCCGTACCAATGCGCCCTTGGTGGTACTTGTAATACCAAGCTCACTTTATTTTAAATAAAGTGAAATAAAGTGAAAAAGGGTAAAAAGGGGGGTTGGGGCCCATGGTTTAACTCTTACACATGACCACAACCCAGCAAAGGAGGGGGCTCTCCTCATGGGCGCACTCCAAAAGGAGCTTATCCCACTTAGTGCGCCCTTTTTAAGGCCCAGATCACATGCACATGTGCCCAGATCTAGGAGCTAGCACCCATATTATGGGGCTTAGCCTGATATTTGGCAAAAAAATGGGTTTTTTACATTGGAAAATGATTTTTTCAATGATTTTATCAGCAGATTTAATGGATTTTGGTCATTTTTGGGAGATTTTGGACTCTTTTTGAGCCCAGATTTTGGGAAGAAGTCGGGGAATGATAACCAAATTCAGATCTATAAAAACCAGGCCTGTTTGAGGCCATGGAGGGCATCCCGAGAAGAGTTATGTTGAAGGGAAGCCAAGCCAAATCCATTTTTATGCAGGGAAGTTGTTGAGGAGCAGAAGCTTGCGGGCCATTTCTAGGAGCTCCGGTCATCCGTTTTGCGTGTTGTTTCTTCTGCTAGGTTCTAGAGGTCTAGAAGAACATGAACAGATCAGTCTTGTAGCCTAATGGAACTGCTACAATGTACTATTGAGCTTTGAACAAAAATAAAGAAGCCTGCCCCACTAAGACAAAGGCCCGGAGATGTAGGCAATTTTGTGCCAAACTCTGTTATCACTTCTCTTGTTATGGTTTGTTGTTCTGATTAATTTAGTTCATATATGTATTATGTATTATGGCTGTGATATATTCTCTCATCTTCATCCTCTTTCATTCAGCTTCATAAATGGTTAATTAACACATGCAATTAAAAACTCAACCACGGTCATTAAAAGATCTTTTCCGAATCAAGTGGTATCAGAGCTAGTTGACGTTTGGATTTGAGTTTTGCATGTTAACCAGGGAAAAGATACAATGTGGTGAAGGTGAGATTGTTGCAGAGAATCCATTAATTGGATTTAGAAAGAGAGCTTCTCACAGTGATAAGATGGCATCGGAAGAAGGGCTTTCTCAAGATGAGAAAGAGTTCCGGAAAAATTTCCTTGCTATGTCGGAGATGGTGAAAGTTTTGTACGAGGATTACCTGGAACGAAAGAGAATAGTTTTGGTTGAATCTTCAAAGGGAAAAGGTGAAGAGGAAGAGGATCATCCTCAGATTCCTCCTTCACCTCCATCATCATCTCCTTCTTCTCCTTCTTCTTCAAGTTCAAGTTCTAAATCTAATGCAAAGAAACATGTTCATAAACATAATAAGGAAATTCCATTATTAAAACTTGATGTTAAATTTGAGTTGCCCATATATGACGGTGAAGTAAATGCAGAGAGACTTGAAAATTGGGTTAGGCAGATGGAGGTTTACTGCAATGTG
>SNQJ01S0192848.1:0-17823 GCA_010110895.2 Picea sitchensis | reverse complement strand
TCTAAATACCCAAAAAAATTTCATTTCCGACATTACATTTGTTTGGTTTGTTCTATTGTGTGCTTTTTAGGTTCAAATTAGTCTAACATCCGAGGCTCAAATTTGAAAAAAATGCATATTTACATATTTATGAAATGTATACTTCTATATAAGAGTTGTGTTGGGTTTTTTCTTTTATGTATTTTTTTAGGTACCAAACCATCTTTGTACTCAATGTGTTCATATTTGAATTTGGTAGTTATGCTAGAACCAATTGTTATAGTTTTACTATTTATGTTAAGATACGTATTTATGCAAATTTAGGCAAAGGTCTCCCTCACCACATCGTGCTCAGATTCAATGATCGACGCTAGACTCAACCCATGGACTACAAACATGTTGTCTTTTTCTACAAACTTTGCTTCAACCCTGACCATGTGGCAGACTCCTACCTACATGCAAAATTGTGAAAATACTCACAAATCAATGACCATTGAGTAGATCGAATTAAGACTTCCTAAAACTCAATACTCCCTCCTTTAGTAAACATTACTCTAGTACCTTAAAATTATAACAAAACTATCATGATTGATATGCCAAAGTATCAACTCCCCTCGCATTTATTAATCCCTCTGTAAAAGAAAATAAGATTCCTTATATCAAGAAAGAGATCCATCTTCATTATCTTCTTTAATTAACCTAAAAAAAACAACTAATAATTATAAAGACACCCACTATCAACATTACTAAAAGTGGTTGACTAAGAGTTTATTTATAAATCTCAAAACAACATGTCCCCATAAATTAATCCCCCTCCAAAAAAAATAGGACGAAGTGTCAAATCAACATTTTACCCTTTTTCCAATTTTCCAATCTAATGACCCAAGTCAAGTTTGTTAAAATTGAGTATAAGTTTCATCCAAATTGCATATAAAATTCTTTGATGTTAGAATTGAGTATAAGTTTCATCCAAATTGAATATAAAAAAAATAGAGTATAAGTTCCATCCAAATTGCATATAAAATTCTTTGATGTTAGAATTGAGTATAAGTTTCATCCAAATTGAATATAAATTGCATATAGTATAAGTTCCATCCAATTTGCATATAAAATTCTTTGATGTTAGAATTGAGTATAAGTTTCATCCAAATTGAATATAAATTGCATATAAAATTCTTTGATGTTAGAATTGAGTATAAGTTTCATCCAAATTGAATATAAAATTTTTTGATGTTAGAATGGAGTACAAGTTTCATCCAAATTGAATATAAAATTCTTTGAATTTGAAATTTTAATTATACAACAAATATAATTTTTTTTATTATACTTAAATCATATAATTTAAAATAAATATAATTTTTTTTATTATACTTAAATCATATAGTTTAAAATTTTAACATGTACAATTTTTTTTTAAATAATTTTATCATGTACAATTTTTTTAAAAATAAATTGATAAATTTCCAAAAAAAAATCTCAAATTTCCCTTTTCATTCAAATGCAAAGGGATAAATCATTAACACTTTATCCGAATTGTAGCCCAATTATGAAAAGTGTGACAACATATAAGGACAATTTCAAAGAGGATTTTGACAGGAAATTTTATTTCAAGAGATAAATCATTAACACTTTATCTAACTCCCAGCAAAAATATGAGAAGTATGGCAACACTAGGAAGGGGATTTTCAAATAGGTTTTTGATGGAAATTTTTATTTCAACTCAAATAATTGTTGTTGCAGTACATGGCGAGTACAAATCATGACTTCTTTTGTAATGATGCCATCATCATTATCATGTAGTATGTGCTTTCGAGTGCCACTCATGGGTCATATATATTAACACATTTATTCAAATGTCCATTCAAATTCAAGTCTCTAAGTTATAAGTGAGGTGCCTTTTACAAATCTTCATGAAAATTCATAAGAAAGGCACACAATGATAGGTAGCGTGGAAATAAGAATCCAACTCAACTTAGAGTTGATAGGTTTAAGTAGAGAGGTTCTTGTAATGGTTGTGATGAAATTGATTTTTGTTATAATAAGTAATTTAAATTTATAATGTAAGTGCATTTTTATGGTATATAAAATATATATTTTATTATTTAGATATTAGTATTCATTTGCAACATGATAATGATGATGTTTTTCATTATCGATTTTAATTTTAGTTTTATTAGATTTTAATAAAAAAATTATTTACTTTATTATATTTTTTAAAATTAAAAAGTTTTGGAATAAAATTATCTATTTGTTTTAATTTTTATGGGATAACACGTTATAAATATTAATGGTATTATAAATGTTTTGGAAATGAGATTTAATCTTTGTATAGGCTATGCACTTTAAGGGAAAATGCTTCCTATATCTTACTTTGTTAGAATTACAAACTTTACAAATTATTGTTTTCCAAGATGTTTTAGGTCTTGTCCATATCCAAGTTTCACTATGAAGCTCAAGAGAGTTGGTTCTAATTTTTACAATATTTATTTTCTTCTTGAAACTAGCAATAATAAGAGAGATAATTTTTATATTCTAGCTTAATATTAATAATCTCTTTGTTATAAATTGATATGAACAAATATCAAATGATCTAATAAGTGCAATTGCAAAACACCCAACAAAGTTTGAAGGTTATCTATGCAAGAGAAGCTTGAGGCTATGAGGTTGATGATGAGCCCTGAAGAAGCAGATGATAATGTGAAGGGCCCCACACTTATCCAATTCATTGCCACTTTCCTTCAAGTGTTGCATTGCCAATGAAAGCACAATAATTAAAAAATTAAAAGAAGAGAAATATAAAGAAAGAAAGGAATCATGAACAAGAACCCTGGCAACAAAAGCCAAAGGAAGAAGAGCGATGGAGTTAGGAAGTAGAAGAGTTGGGGATGTATAGCCTTCCATTTTCTCCCAACAAGATAATTCAACTTATAAACCTCTACATAGCATTGGAGAAGGGTTCTTTGGCAAATAAAAAAAGGAATGCTAAGAATATTTCCAAGATTATAATATGTAAAATCTCTAGAGAGCCAAAAGGTAGGTAATCTTTTTGCATTGTGGGGAAAGGACTAAAAATAAAGAAAGGTAAGGGTGAGGAAGAGTGTGATTTATTTTGAAACCCCGTGATATTTCTATTACTTTGACTTGAAAAACTTATTTTTCACCTCTATTATTTTCTCAGCTTCTATCTTTAGACCCTTAAACTCATTGTAATTATGCAATTATTGAGAAATCAAGGCTAAGATATGTCATTCTATGTTGGTTGTCTATTGTGTGTTTACTTACTATGTGATGGTTTAATTGATCTGTGTAAATATGGTACTTTGCATGTTTTCTTTGTTGGGGTGGTAATTAACTCCATCAACTACAATTTTGTTAAAGTCAAACCCACACTACATTGGCATTTATTTGATGAATCATTGGTACTCTATTTATCCCTATGCTAATCACTAGTGTTGACTTGTATATAGGATAATACTTTTTTCATTCTATCTTTTCTTTTACTTAGAAAAATTCTCGATTTATGACAAGTTCATGATCCATTTCATCAAGGATTCCCAAGTTGTAGCAATTTCTTTGTGGTTGGGTCGGGCTTTTCCCAACCTATAACTTGTGCTATAACACTCCCCATTACTCAATTTTAATGGATAATCATAGAATGACATGAGTTTACAACAACGATTGCACTACTCGTCTCGTAGGGATTACAGTTTCAAGTTGGAATGTGGTCATGATTTTTGGTCATTGTTTAAGAGTCGAGGGTGACAATCCTCCAAGCAACTTAGTGTTGAATAATTATGTGGTCCCCCAATAGAGGTAGAATCCTTCGATGCATCTTTCTCCTGTGTACATTGTCCCATCTACAAAGATTCCACCTACCCGAGGATATTCAGGGGAATATCACTAGGGAGTAGAGCCCATCCCGACCCCTCATCCTCAAGTAATGTAAGTCCTGATCCTGACAACCCTCGAATGCTTCTCTTAGCTCAAGTGACATCCAATGAATTCTGACAACAAATCCTGCCACGTATCCAGACTGCACTCACCTCTATGAAAGCTGAGGTCTTCCAGGAGTGTGATGCATGATTGGGAGATTGATGCAAAGATTGGAAACTAGGTTCCTGACATGGGAAGATCATGCACTAGAGATACCAAATTTCTGAATTTTTTTTATTTATATTGGCATATCAAAAATTTCTTGGGTAAGATTATGCTAGACAACAAAGAGGATAAGGAAGAAATCATGGAGCAACTAGCGAAGGTTCATCAACAACTCCAAGACATTCAGGCTCACATTGGGAACCATGAATGCCATGACGAAGACCAAAAGGACAAATCCCCCAGGCCTCTAGATCAAGACCGCCATGAGAGGGCAGGTGGCCTTTCTCCCAACTAGTCCTTGGAATGATATATTTTTTGAAATTTTTAGGATGCTTTTACTTTACTACGTGGAATCAAAGTAACATGATAGCTAGATATTAGACTTCTTTTCACGATGTACAATTTTAGTTTTATTTCATAATTTAGCACAAACCATATGGATAGATAGTTTTCTATACTGTTGTTGGTCTAGTTTTGCTAGTGACATGCCAACAGTCCATTGGTGGATGTATACAATTCTTCACTTTTGCTAAATAGAATTACTAGTTTGGTTTGCTCAAAAAAAGAACTCTCATTAAGGATGACTATATGGTGAATTCAAACAAATGGTAACATTTTTTAGCTACCAAATATCAATAGTCCTTAGTTCCTTGTAACACGTAACCACTTATTTTCTTTCAATAAAGGTTACTCTTGTTAGTACCTTCCAAAGAAGGTACTATAGTAATCGGTACAGTTCTAAACCTATTTAACCCTAAATTATATCTTAAGGTTTTTCAGATAATCTATTATTTGATTTTTTTTGGAAAAATAATACATTTTTGTATTTTTCTAATTTGGTAGATTGAATTTCTCATTGGTTGAATCATTTCAATGTGACATTAATCCCCTTGTGTGAAATTTTTTAAAATCTATTTGTTAGAGGTAAAAATTAATTTAAAAAACATTTTTTTATAAATTGTATGATTGGCCAGTTTGGAGGTTGTGGCTCTTATTTCTATGGAGTTTGATTTGTGACACTGCAGTCTATAGATTCTACAGTCGATGTCTCCTTGACACCACAATCGAGGGACTCTATTTTGTGGACCTACAGTCTAGAGATGTTACAATCGATGCCTCCTCTTATGGAAACCTGTATGCATTCGAGCAACAAGTCATCTGGGTGGAATAATCATGAAAGTGTTATAGTTCTCTCAATACCATACATATAAGGAATAATTCCTTCAGTGCAGCCATACAAGAAGAATTCATTTACTGCAACCATATCATAAGTATTCCTTCATCGTAGCCTCTCCTCAATTGGATATTGGAAGAACTACTCCATCGCAACCACATCAAAATAATTCCTTCACCACTCCTCAATTGGATATAAAAAAAATTCCTTTACTACAACTATATCAAAAGAATTCCTTCACCACAACTACTTCTTAAACTAGATATCTATGGTGCTTCTGTGCAAATCTAGATGGGCTTCATTGGTGGGGATGAGCTTAGTGTTTATGTATATGAAGCTTCATGTATCCCTATTATTCTTGTTTTCATAGAAGGAAATATTTGCAAAAGAAATTGAGGGTTCAAAATAGAATGTTACTTTCAATTTTAATGTTTTCTGGAAATTTGGCAAAGAAATTTCCAAAAATGTTGAGGATTTTGAGATTGGCTATATAATAACCCTACAACGAGCCTTTTTTTCTTATGTAATTATCTAAATGTCATCAATCGGTCTAGTAGTTGGGACAAGATGAGATGAAAAATAATCGTGGTTAAAGATACTCATCTCATTCCAAAAATAAGAAACATAACCAATAACATTACTAGCAGTAGGTCAACGTTGAGATGTTGTAAGTTCCACCCCATCCTCTCCTTCTACTACTACCTTTTCTCTTGGTGCTCTTGTGTCCTCCTTCCCCCTATCTATATCATTAATATATTACTGCCCAACTATACTACTCATAATACACAGACCCTATGGGTGAGCTAATGTTACCAAAACAACAATTTTTTTATGGTGATATATAAAATAACCAACAAGCGAGGAAACAATGTCTAGATTTTTTTTTGTCTAAATTAAAATTACAGAAATTAAATTTCATGAGGGTGAGGCAGTGTAATTACTGGGACTAAGAGCTCCAAAGAGTAATATAAAAAGGTTAAGGCATTGTGCTTCAATACTACAATGCTCTTATATATTTCTTTCCTCCATGTATGGCTTCACTACAGAATGGTCACACCCTGCCACTCATGTCCCATTCTTGAGTCTCTACCTACATATTATTCTCCTAAAAAAATTCCATTCTACCCATTGAATCATGTCCTTGGGGACATCATGCTATGCCTTTGATAGACTAGACTCAAACACCCTCATATGCCTCTAGATTTATGCAATCTAGAATATGTCACAACTTCTCCTTTTACATTTCTCCATTGCAAGGGATGGAACAAAAAGCAAGGAGTCCAATGCTAAAATTTAGGTACTTAGGTATTTCTCCATTCGTCATAATATTTGGATCAAAGAAAGAAAAAGGGAAATGAACTGGCTCACCACTCTATTTTCATACTACCCCTCCTAGTTGAACAAAGATGGGAACCCCTAAGAAGTGGGTGAGTGACTAGGAGAAAGTCCATCTATGATTTTCCAGCATGTCTTACCCCTTGCAACTACTCATTAGGATCAAAGGGAGTAGGTGTAGCCTTGATTGGTTGAAGAGAAGCGTAATGGTGTTGAAGCTAGCACCATACCATTCAAGTAGTATGTGAAACCCGTATTATAGAAACTAGAATGTTGCAGGAGTAGTTACAGGTCCAAGATGAGATCCAAATGTAGACCTTCTCAAGATGATGCAAAAGAGAGCTAAATGCAGTGACCAAAATGGGGATGAGGTTTGAACATAGGTCAGTGGACCATGGGGTTATGATAGGAAACAAGGGATACAATAATTGGTGAGTCTGGCCACATTAATCTAATCATATATTGGTGTGGTCTTGTAGTGACTCACATCATAGGATGTTTGGAAAACATGTGTGAGAGGCATAAGATAGAGGACAAATGGTGGATCAATTTAATATTTAGTCCCTCGATCCACTTGTATCTATTTCTAATATTTCCAAATTTAACTTAGTATTATTAATATTGCTAAATTTAACTTAATATTATAAAATAATGATTTGATCTATCAGGCACTATAAAGGTTCTATGGTTTCAGCTTGACCTCTCATAATGCACATAAATTCACACAAGTTCACCATTGCATTTACTCTGATAATGCACAACAATCCACACAAGCTTGAAGTGGTTATAGTTGATCGTTGTTCATGGCCTATTCCTTTCACTTTACCTAGCATATTTTTCAATTTTCATAATGATATCGATTATTGAATTTCAACAATGTAATTTCAATAATGTTGATGGTTATAATCAATCATTCATATGTTTGTGGATTAACATTAGTTTTGATATATTTTTTGTAAATTAGGTTGTAGCTCAAGGGACTGAGGGTACATAGTGTAATGTCACCTACATAGATACAAAAATCTCACAAAAGTGAAATCTAACCATGTAGAGGAAAGTATCCTTGACACTGGAAAGCTGCAACATACCCACATGACCTGATTTTGAACTGGAAAATACAATTGTTGAAAACATGGCTGAAACAAAAATTAATGTGTTCAATAAATCTGTCTAGAACTATGAAGTGTTAGGGAATCGTAAGTTGTAACCATGATTAAGAATTTGCATTTTTTCATGGCATATCCACTGATTGTAACCAAAACATTTCATAGTTCCAACATGTCATTAATTGCACTTCCTATGTCTGGTCTCGATCATACTTCAAAACATAACAATAACTTCATAGACATACAAAACATTTCATAGTTCCAACTTGTCATTAATTGCACTTCCTAAGTATTGTCCCGATCATATTTCAAAGTATAACAATAACTTCCTAGACATACATTATAAATAAATGAGTTTTTGGAAGGGAGAGTGATCAAAATGCTCTAATTTGGAGGAACACACAATAATTTTCTGATTAGTAACTTTACTCAGATTAACCCAACAAATATCAACCCTACACTCACTACACACACAAAAAATTGATATGCAACAAATTAATTGATGATGCTATGAGAATAATTAACGATGAACAAGTTGCACTATATCCTAGGCCTCATGTCTCTATGCATCTCCAATAATTTATCAATGGTTGTTTTTCTGCATCTTCAATAATATATCATATATCAAATTGGTTTTTAATTATCCTGTGATTTTTAATTATTCTTTTACACCAACTCCCTTGTTTGTGGGACAAGGGACCCCTCCATAGAGGGATTTGACCGCTAAAGTCTACGAAGGTATACATACCTTACCTCCTTTGAATTTGAATATGTAAACACATATTCTTAACCATTAAACCCAATTATATATGTTAAACTTGCAAAAAGATCCGATGATAATATTCATATATCTTCGTGCTTTAAAAAGATAAATCACCTACCTTATACTTATCTATACCGTTGATGTTCATGCATAAATGCAAGTCTCCATTTCCTAATAAATATTAAATATTATCAATCTTGTAAATACAATATCATGAAACCGATCGCTTAATCTTCGAGAATTATTCAAAAGAATTATCCTATGAAGATGTCCTCGACCTATTATCATTTATCAATTTATTAACCAAAAATTCCCTTTAACGCCACCAAGTTAAATACTTATAAATAAAATGATGTTATCATTCATATTTAATTTTAGCATTGATGACGATTAAAAAACATATAAAATACAAATTATTACGCCGAAAGGCGTACATCTGTTGATAATGGGAACATTTAATATGGTTTTAGTACTTAATCAGTTTTGTATGGACACGATTAAATATTGTTGGAATATTCTTAGTCGTCCCAATAAATCAATGGTTGTGATTTCAACCACTAACTTCCTCACTATTATAAAGACATCCATTTACATGTTTATTTTTTTACTTTTACTTAATCATATTTAAAATTTACTATGATGGCTAGCTAATTGCCACCTCTGAGTGATTAACGTTTCATTTTCTGAAGAGCCCAAGTTTACCAGCCATGATTTTTACTCCAACTATTATTTACTGGGTGGGATTTTCCTCCCTAAAGCTCTTACTGCGTCGGTTATTTAATACACAGGGTTCTGCGGTTATTTAATGCCCAGGACTCAGTTATTTCGGTGTTCACCAGCCACGAGTGACTTGTGGGTGTGCTAGTTATATTTATATGAATAAATATCTCTTAACCGTTTCGATTCTCCTTGTATTTTTTTTACACCTACCACGTTTTGTCATTCTTGCAATCCAATTCCAATCACTGGCAAAAAAAAACAAGGTAGATATCTGAAGTCCATGTTGTAAGTGATCCTTTTTATGGGTTGGACTAAGTTTTAAAACTCAAAACATTAATTTTTCGACCTTGTTATGCAAACCTCTCACCTATTACATGGTTTTGTGTCTCATATAGAAAGAAAGGCATCAGAACAACTATGGTTAGTGTGGCATGGACATGTACTGCTTCCCTACCAACGTTATTTTTTTAAATGTCAAACATCAAAGTGGGATCCAACGTGATAGGTAAAGAGAAAACATAAAATGTTTATATATGTTTTATAAATTACTTGTGATATAATTGCAAACTTAATCAATTACTTGTTTTATATATGTTATATATATAAATCTATAAATTTGCTTACCTTGTTTTAAGTTTGTAAAGGATTGGGGTATAATTAAATTTGCTTACCTTGTTTTAAGTTAGTAAAGGTTTGGGGTATAGTTTCTTATAAAACAAAGAGGTTTCAATTGTAAGAAAATAGTGAATTATTTATGAAATTGTGATAGTTCAATTTCAATATAAAAAATAATGAAAATTTTGTTATGAATTAAATTATTATTATTTTTTTAAATATATTTTTTATGGTCTTAATTTTTTTAATTTTTTAATTATTATTATTATTATTTTCCTGGGTATTTACATTTTTTGGACTTTAGAATCCAATTGTTATGATTTTGTTACATAAGCTAAGATATGTGTAGATACGGGTTTCTTGGACCATGTTGTGTTGAAATGTAGTTAAGTTAGAATATTGATTGGAAGATGTTGGTTGTATTGGCCCGACTCTCACTGGGATAGTCACCATCCTTCTTTATGTTGATGATATTGTTCTTATGCCAAGTAATCCTTATGACCTCAATAAGCATCTAAGAATCCTCAAGGACTTTTTCTCTAGTATGAGTATGATTGTGAACACTAACAAAACAAAGGTTATGATAATCAAATCCAAAAAGATCACTCGTGACATTTTCATATATGACAACAATAGCTTGGAGGAAGTGGCTTCATACAAATATCTTGGAATCGATATTCATCACAAGCTCAATTGGAACTATAATGTTGAGAAAGGGATAAAGCAGGGTGGAAAGTTTATTATGGACTTGAAAACAAGTGTAAATTATCAGACCTTTGGTTGTGGTATAAGAAAAAACTCCTCTTTGATGCCCTCATCACTCCTATTATCTTATACAGATGTGAAGTTTGGGGTTGCAGTATCTCTAAAAAATCCTGGAGAAAGATAGAGTAGATCCAATTTTTTTTTATAACTTATCATCTCAAAATTAAAGGAAATACACCCTATCCTATCCTCCTCATTGAAGCGAGTCTTTCCCCCATTAAGTGCACAACCATGATTAGGTACTTAATGTACAAGAACAAGATAAACAACATGGACAACAAGAAGCTCCCCAAAATTGCTTCAAACTCTATCCAAAACCACCAGTGACTGAAGCAAGAGTGGCATCAAGATGCCAAGTCTTGGATAAATCATTGGGGAGTATAAGAAGATGTAATTATGCAAAATATTGATAATATTAAAAATATTATTATATCTAAATTTAAAGAGAACATATGGTGCAATAAAGAATTACAAGATAAAAGGAAGATAAGATACTACAAGGAGGTGGTAAACCCTACCCTAATCTAGAAGATCAAAAGTGTCTCTCATTTTTGACTAATGCAAATAAGAAAATCAACATTGCTAAAATACAAACCAATTCCCACGAGCTACATAACAAAATTGGGCATTGGACAATTCCCAAAACACAGTGGGATGCAAGAATCTGTCATATTTGTGACACTAAGAAGGTGAAAAATAATTTCTCCCAGAGTGCCCTGTGTATAACCAAATTAGATCACAATTTCAAAATATGTCATTATACTAACCTTCCTAACCTCCTAAGTCAACAAAACTGTGACAATATTGGAACACTTCTCTCAATGTTTTCTAAGCACAAAAATAAGATTATAAAGAAATCTAAGTAATCTCTTACCTTTCTTAAGGTTCGATGGACCAATTATGGTCTAAATGAACATTAATCATCATCATCACCAGTAATTGAAGATAGACTCAAACAATAAACTACAAACATGTTTTTTTATTATAAACTTTGTTTCAAACATAGTTATATGGCAACCCTCTATCCAAATGAAAAGTCTTCTCTAGTTTCAAAAGGGAAATCTTAAAATCCGCTTGCTACAAAAACTCACAATTAGACAATCATTAATATATTTAACTAACAATTCTTAAGACTCGATAAATATACCTTCAATAACAATTATTAAGACTCAATAAATATACCTTCAACAACTGCGATTACTTCAATTTATAAGAGTAATGATAAGCCAACATGATTCATACATCTCAAAAGACAAATCTCCTTCGATACATGGATTAGTCCCTTTAAAATGAGAAAAAAATTACACATTTGAAAAAATAAATCATATTAATATATATAAACACATGAATAATTAATAATATTAGATTAATTAAAAAAAAATCAAACAAAACACTAAAAATTATAAAACACAATCATCTATATTCAACAAATAATCATACATAATCAAAATTTTGATTATTGGTTCGAAATCAATCAAAATAGTTAAATTTCTATATCATATCTCGATCTCACATAGAAAGGATTAAAGTCCCAATAAGATAATCATGCATGCTAACTATGAGCAATGTATAATAATTACATGATCAAAGTTCTAACAATATAAATTTTGTTAGTTAAAGTCCTAACTGTTTTGGTATGTGGTTTGTTGATTGGTCTTGGGTAAGTCTCGAGCTTACAACCAGACTGGACTCACCTCGCGACCACTCCATTGCACCGCCTTCTGACTTCTCTGAAGCAGTTGACTCTACTGCTTTGAACATAACTACCGTTAAGTTGAAAATTTTTCGTCCTTCCCTATACTTATCTTTAATTGCTTTGGAAAGGGATCTCATAGACAACTCTCCTACTATTGTCTCAAATGCCCCGTCTACTCAGTCCAACGACCTACCCTTTCCAAAGCAGAGCCAACCTCTGTCTTCATCTTCGGTTGGTACTCCTCTGAGACCAAGGCCACAGATCCCCCTTACTCCTATACTTTCCCCAGCTTCACACCTGGATAAGTCTCCTAGTGAGCTACCTTATTTTACTCCTTTTTCTTTAGCCCCTTGGGCTATCCACCCGCAATTGGATGGAGCAACCAAGGACTATACCCTTGCTCATGATAATCTTCCTTTCCAAAAGGATTCATCGACTGGTTTGGATGGGGAGTCTTTGGAGCCTCTGGGGGAAATTGATGTGGGCCACAGAGAATATGAGCTCGGGGATAATACCCTTGTAGAATTACTGGACAACCTAGTTCCATCCTATAGGGAAGTTCTCTCTCCTATCTCTTTACCTACCTACTCTGGGAAAGTAATCATCCGCCCACCGAACATAGCTTCGACTTCCAATCCCATTATCAACACTGAGGATTTCTTGGGTAAGGATTATGTTTGGTCGAAAGGAATAGGTTTTGAACTCTCCCTGATCAAAACTAGGAGTGCTCATCGCAAAGAGGCTTCTATGGACAAACTACTTGTTACAACTTCCGCTACTACTCATCTTGATCTCGGGACGCTTAGAGCCATTAAAGCCCTGGCAAGAGAAAAACCATGATATTGCTCTCTCTAAATATCAGAGGGGTGGGGGGGACCCTCAAATCCGCCTCCTTCAGATGCCTTCTCAACATAACCACTCTGGACATAGTCTTCCTACAAGAAACTCTTGTTGCTGGCTCAAAAGTGAGAAATTTTCTGAACAACTTTCGTCCTACCTGGCATACTGCAACTGCAAGATCTTTGGGCACCTCGGGTGGTTTAACAATCACTTGGGATCCTTCTATGTTTTCTCTGGTTCCTCATATATGTTGTGGTGGTATCCTCTTGAAAGGTACTAGCCTTTGGAACACACAACCGATCACTTTATTGAATATGTATGGTCTATGCATCGATCGAATTGCTTTTTGGGATCGGGTGGCAGACAATGGACCCCTCGATGGTACCAATCTGATTATAGTTGGTGATATGAATTTTACTGCCAACATTGGAGAAATATGGGGATCCTCAGCATCCATGGATCCATTGGAAAACTATTTCACAACTCTCCTACATAATCACAACTTAGTGTATCTTCCTCCGGTTGCTATCGTTCCTACTTGGCGCAATGAGCACATGGGTCTAGATGTTATTTCCAAAAGATTGGATCGGTTCCTTCTTACTGCAGACTTGGACCTACAGGCTGGTCGTTTAAAGACTTGGGTTGAATACCCCTACTTCTCAAATCATGCATTGATCCTACTACACTTGGATCCACACTTGACTCCAATTATTACCCTTTTAAATTCAATTCGAGGTGGCTTCTAGAGCCATAGCTACACTCTATTGTCAGAGATGTTTGGTTGGATCCCACTTTTATGTCTGAGTTGAATGTGTCAACACGCTTGGTTTGGAAACCAAAAACTCTAAAACACAGGGTAAACCGCTGGGAAAAAAACCTCAGAAAACACAGAATTCACATAATTCATGATTTGGAGACGGATCTAAAGGCCACTTCTCACAGGGACCATCAAGCTGGAGGATAGCCGCAAATTGAATTAACATTGGATCTTCTTGACTCTGAACGAAAAAAAAATCTCCTGGTAGAAGAGGCTCTGTGGCGCCAATGCAACAGGGCAATTTGGTTAAAATGTGGTTACTGTAACACACAGTTTTTTCACAACTTTGCTAGTAATCGCAGGAAGAAAAAACATATTTGGGAAATTATTGATGACGTTGGGTTTACTCACAAGGATCAGCTCACCATAAAAACAACAACTACAACACATTTCAAATATTTGTATGGGGCTAGAGCCCATCCATCTGCCAGACTCTGTCAGAGTGGCCAACCTCTTTCTCCGTATGGATACAACCGAGGACACACACCTTATGGATAGAACCTGTACTCTATAGGAGGTAAGAAATGTTCTCATATATTTCGCAACTGACAAAATCCCTAGCCCCGACGGCTGGACCGTTGAGTTCTTTCTTCATTACTTTGATCTAGTTGGCACGAAGCTCCTCGACTTGGTTGAAGACTCCAGGCTGCGGGGAAAAGTATCGGGTTTTATAAACTCTACATTCCTAAATTTGATTATGAAAGAAAACCACCCAACATCTTTTGGATATTACAGACCTATATCTCTTTTCAACTTGTGCTATAAACTGATTACAAAAATCATTGCAAATCGTCTAAATCCGGTTCTCTCAAGATCCCTGTCGAGTGAACAATTGGGCTTCCTAAAAGGCAGACATATCCTTGATGCAATAGACACAAAACAAGAATTTCTTCACAGTATTAAAGAAAAAAAATTAAAGGCACTAATCCTCAAGTTAGATCTTAAAAAGGCTTTTGATTGCATTGATTGGGACTTTTTACAGTTGATCCTGGTGCAAAATGGTTTCAGTTCGACCTCCATCAATTGGATCATGGGCCGTGTTTCGAGTGACACCTTCTCAGTTCTGGTCAATGGGGAAGCTTCCCCCTTCTTCCACAGTGGTAGAGGCCTGAGGTAGGGGTACCCACTCTCCCCTCTACTATTTATTTTAGTCATGGAAGGTCTTAGAATTCTACTAAAACTTGGCCAATCACAAGGGAATTTGACAGGTGTTAAAGTTTCTAGGATGGTAAATATTCTACATATTCTATTCATAGACGATGTTTTGATATTGACCAATGACTCCATTCTTGAATAGAGAGAAATCCAAAATATCCTATAAGTCTTTAGTGGTGCCTCTGGTCTACATATAAACTGGTCAAAGTCCACTTTTTTTTTCAAGCCTCTCTGATCAGTCACCGACTCACCTCAAAGTACTCTTCCCACATAGTTTTATAAATCTCTCTGAAGGATTTAATTATCTTGGATATTTTATTAAGGTAGATTTCTACAATATTGATGACTGGAATTGGCTTCTGGAAAAAGTGGAAAAAAGAATTGGGAACTGGTGCAACTGTTGGCTCTCCCTAGGTGGGCGTTTTACACTATTAAAAGCTGTCATGGAAGGTCATCCTATATATTGGATGGATTTAGTTTCCTTTCCAGTGTCTATTCTCCACAAGCTTCACAAGCTCTCTTTCAACTTCCTCTGGTCGGGTTGCGCAACTTCACATCGCCTCCATATCTGTAGCTGGGATGCTCTCGCAAATCCAAAACAAAAAGGTGGATGGGGCCTCGAGAATATTCTCTTCTTCAACTTAACTCTTGTTGCAAATACACTTTGGCATGTGTTAAAAAATGCAATGATTTTCCACACTGTTATCATGGATAAATATCTTCTACTTGTTTTGTTGTTTCTTGGCTTAGATCGTCTCCTTCCATTTCTAGATTAGCCTCTTACACTTGGAGAAACTTGGCTCGTATGAATCCTCTTATTTCCCACTGGCTATCTTGGAACCCAGGGTTTGGTCACTCTATCCACATCGGACAGGATCATATCTTGGGTATGGGAGACTCCTCTTTTTTATCTGTACAACTTCTTAATTATCTCCATTGCTTTCACATCTGTTACCTCTTCCATGTAAATTACACTTCCAAGCATGAATCTATCTCTCATTGCTAGTGATCTAGTGCAGATATCGACATGCTAGCTGCACTAAATCTTTATCGAGCGTTGGTATCAAGCTTCTTGATAAAGAGGATGCTCTCCTTTGGATAGGAGGTGATTCCTCAGGCCGCCTAACTATCTCAAACATTTACTCTGCTATTTAAAATTTACATTGCCCACATTCAACTGATGGTTGGAGGAATTTTTTTTTGACTTGGAACATCCCACGGAATATAAATCTCTTTACTTGGATGACCATTGAAAACAAATTTCACACTTGGGATAACTTACAAAAAAGGTTGGAATGGACCTAGCTTGTGTCACCTCTGTCACAGGGAGGTGAAATCAGTTTTACATATATTTGTTCATTGCCCCTTCACCAGACATGTCTGGGCTCGAATCACTGTTGTACAAAACATTTCGACCACCTGGGATGGGTTTTCGTTGATAGACTGCTACAAGTGCTGGAGAATTAATTAGCGATCACATCTCGCTTTACCTCCAATTATTTGTTGGTTTGTGTGGCTGGAGAGGAATAACATCATATTTTCCAATGGGATCCCCTCCACTTCAACCGTTGTTTACAAATCCCTTAGATTGTTTACAAACTGCACTGCAATACACCGGAGACAAAAAACCATCAAACATAGGCAAAAGGCACACCTCACTAAGGGTCTGACCACAATATTCGATAGCGCTGCTCAGTCGGATGGTCTCAATTGTGGTGTTGGTGATCTCATAAGGGTATCAAAGAACTCTTCCTATTGTTGGAATCTCAATTGCGGACCTGACACCAACACAAAGGAAGAATTGATGGGGGCCTGGGCAACTCTACATTTGGCCACTAGGCTAAATATTTTGGATTTCCAACTCCTTGGGGACTCTAAAATAGTGATCGATTGGTTAAACTCCAAAGGAAAGATACATGTTTTCTCCCTTCTTGGTTGGATGGACAGAATTCGAGAGCTTCACTCAAATTTCAGGAATATCACTTATCTCCACACTCCACGGGAACACAATAAGAAAGTTGACGCCCTCTCCAAGAATTCTCTCTAGAAGCAAGCAAGATCTTTTTATTATAATCACTGGATAGAAAATCATGAGGGCCCCACCTTCTTTACAAATATCTTTTAGTCTTTCTAAGTTTTGGTAGCCTTCCAGAATCTATCATTTTGATAGTTTTGTCCCACTCTTGCCTTTGTATTTTAGCAACAACAAGGACTGTCAGTATCTTAGATTTATCTTTTTGTCTGAATTTTGTATTGGTCCTGATCACCGACCTCTTTTTGGGGTCCATATCATAGATATACACAGGTGATCATCCTTGTGGAAGGTTTTTTTTTTGTAAAACTAGCGATGTAAAGAAAATTATATTATCAATATAATTGAGAAATTTTTTCTGCTGGAAAAAAAATACATCTCGATTTTCTTCCAAGCAAATTACACAATCCCTAATTTACCTAATCCTTGGTCAAAATGCATAATTATGGTCTAATTATGATTAGACATCACTTTGTCTATTGCTCATAGGTGACTCCATGGTTGTTGGACATATTCATTTTTATGATCACTTTTTATTACTCATATGTGACTTCATGGTTGTTAAGACATATTCGTTTTTATCATCACATGCAAGGTCCACACCATCCACAAATGTCATCACCTTTCTAAACTATTGAGAAACTTGGTCACCAATTTCTGATTTGCCAAAAGCAATTTTACACATTCATAACCAAATACTCATATTCTATTAACTTAAATAAGAATGA
>SNQJ01S0192845.1:6647-17206 GCA_010110895.2 Picea sitchensis | reverse complement strand
TCGTTAAATTTTTACACTTATAAAATTTAAAAATAAACATGATTAATCCATCAAACTTTTTAAAAACATTCTTCATTTTCGTAACAAAATAAAATAAATTAAAATATTTTTTACACTTTTAATATTTAAAAATAAACCTGATTATTCCATCAAACTTTTACACTTATAATGTTTAAAAATAAATATGATTATTCCATCAAACTTATAAAAAAAATAAAAAAAATAAACAAACAAATAAACATTTTCATAACAAAATAAAATAAATTAAAACATTTTTTACACTTATTTTTACTCTAATCATAAAAAGTGTAGGAAGACCTTGTATTTCTATATAAAGAAAAATATTTTGTTTTCATTAAAATAAGACTTTTCCAAGATCTAGAAAGAAAGATAGTGGTTGCAAAATTTGATAATAGCTTTTAAGTGATACACCCCATCATAATCTAATTTCAAAATTTAATAATGTCATATCTATAAGATTGGGATGCCTTCGGTGACTTCTTGTGGTTCTTTCGATATTTTTTTTTGTAAGTTAGTAGTACTATATATAAAGGGTCTTCCTAGATCAAAAAGAGATACAAAATACAAAGAAGATTCTTGTTGTAATTACTGGACTGCCCCAACAGAGGGGAAACCAGTCCAGCTAGCATGGAAGTCAAACATAAGTAGTGTAATAGTCTAAGTAAATTGTTTGAAACTAACTGGACAGCAACTAAAAAGTAGAGAAACTAATGAAACTTGAAGTGCCCTCATGACCTCAGACATTTGGCAGATAACCTGGCCAGGTGACGTGGACAGCCTCGGACCACGGCTCCTCCTCGACATATGTCACTTGATCGGCCCACTGCTTCCACGCATCCACGCTTCCCTCGGTCTTGTCGACAACTAGCGAGGTATCTTGCAACGCGCAACATGTTGTGTCCACCTCCTTTGTCATATCCTCGTGCATGAATTGGTCCTACTCATTTCTTGTTGAACGTTGCGCCTGGGCATTCCCCTCGTTGGTCGCACCATTGGGTTCCTCTGCCGAAGCCACACCTGCGGGGTCCGAGGGGAAAGCCTCGTGAAGAGAGGTAAGGAGCTGGAGAAGGACTGCTACCTTCCCATCTATGGCCAGCAGATGGAATTGAAGATCCTCCATCCCCTGGTAGAGTTCGAAGACCAAGCCGAAGAGAATTGTCAGGCTTTCCCGTAGCTATGTGTCAAGGAAAGAGTTCAGGGACTGGTTCTCGGTGTTCTGAGGCTTGCACGGAGGAGGCTCTCCCACAGTCTTCCCAGTAGAGTTAGGAATTGGTGCAAGAGGAGGCCCAAACAATGGGGGGTCAGGAAGATGGCATGAGGAAGAAGACAACAGCCTAGGGATAATAGCAAGGCTATCAAATTGCGAAACAGCTATAGCAGGGAGGTGAAGGAAGAATTGGCTCAGGATGAATGGAAGGAGAGGAGCAGGAGGAAGGCGAAGCAGGGGGCGATACAAAGGGCCGATGAGGTTTCCATGGGGAGCCTCTGCGCGGGCGCCCTCGAGGGTGTGACATGAGTCTCGTCGTGTAGCGAATAAAGGACGCCAGGTGCACCAAGGAGTGGAAGAAAGCCTGAAGCCGAACCAGGGCTGTGATGAGCATGCAAATCCCAGTTAGATCAGATGGAGGCTGCAAAGGGGGCTGCCAATTGAAGCACGCGCAGAGACAGACGACATGCATAGATAACCCGGCCATGAAATGAAGCTTGAGGGGAAAAGGGAGTTGTTTAATTGTCACCCGCGCCATGGTAATGGAAATTTAATGTTGGTTCGGGGTGGCGGACGATGGCACGAGCCCGTCACATGGCTCTATGCCTCGCTGGCCGTGCCTCTCCTCCGCGTCGCACCTTGTGTGTCGCAATAGCACCCCATCTGGGGGGGTGCTTCTTTTGATATTGAATCAATTTCCACATTCACCTTTTTATAAATATGAGTAAAAGAAATAGATTCAAAAGAAGATATTGTTGTTTTATTGTTTTTTAATAAGCTTCAGAGTGATGTGTTGTAGTTGGCTTGTCCCTTTTATTCAATTTATAACTAGGCTTGTCCCTTTTATTCATCAAATATATCTCTTAAATACATATTGTTTTTTACCTGAACACATTTTAACATAAATGTTGGAACCATAAACTTTGCATAGTTGTTAGATCATGCTCCTAACCTTGTTTCAACTTTACACTATGGTTCTTGGAAAGATACAAAGTTCCATCTGCATTACTAAACTCAATAAGTTGATTGTCAAGGACAAATTTCCTATCCCAGTTATTAATTACCTTTTGGATAAACTTCATGGAGCCAATTTTTTCACTAAACTTGACCTTTGTTCTGACTACCACCAAATTAGGATGAAAGAGTCAGACATCCCTAAGACTACTTTTTGTATACATGAATATCATTATGAGTTTTTAGTGATGCCTTTTGGAATTTGTAATGCTCCATCGACCTTCTAGAGCCTCGTGAATAAGATATTTTGAACATTCTTATGTAATTTTATGCTAATATTTTTTTATGATATTTCGATCTATAATAAAACATGGGAATACCACATAGAGCATGTTGATAGAGCCTTCCAACTCCTACAAGACAACCAACTATTTGTAAAAATGCTCCAAATGTGATTTTGGGGCTTCAAAGGTTTAATAATTGGGTCACATTGTAAGTTAGGAGGGAGTATCAGTTGATCCCAAGAAAGTCGCAGGTATGAAAGATTGGCCTTGTCCCAAAACCATGAAGAGTTTATATGGATTCTTAGGACTTATAGACCACAAGAAGTTTGTGAAAAAATATGGAAAAAAAAATCCCCTTAAGCTCGCTACTAAAAAAGAATGCATTTGTTTGAAGTGAGCTCATTGAACATGCCCTCTCATCTTTAAAGGATGCCATGTGCATGACTCTAGCATTATTAGTGCCATATTTTACTAAGACTGTTGTCTTGGAATTTGATGCCTTGGGAAAAGGTCTTGGAGTGGTATTGATACAAGAAGGGTTCACTTTGTCATTCACCAGTAAGTGTTTATGTAACCAAATTTTCGGCAAATCCACATATGAGAAAGAGATGATGGCCATCCTGCATATAGTAGAGACTTGGTGTCCATATCTCATAGGGGGGGATTTCCATATCAAGACTCGTCATCATAATCTCAAGTACTTTCTTGAATGAAGGTTATCCTCACCAAAGCAACACCAGTGGGTCACCAAGCTACTAGGGTATGGTTATAAGTTGAATTATAAGAAGGGTAAGGACAATGTGGTAGTTGATTCCTTATCCTATAAATTTGAGGATGGATCCATATTTTCCTTATCTTTACCCATTCTAGGTTGACTTAAGGAAGCCCATCAAGAATGGTTTGTAAATGACACTATATTTCAACTCATCCATAGGCATCGGGAAGATTCTAACCCTCCTAAAGGGTATACATGGTAGCTAGATACATTGTGATATAAATGATGCATTGTTATAGTAAATAACTCTTCCTTAAAATAAATAACCTTAGAGAAATTCCATTCATCACCTACAACAGGTCACTTTAGATTTCATAAAACATATGAAAAAACTAAGTGCACATTCTTTTGGGAAGACATGAAAGATGACATCCAGGATTTTGTGGCAACCTATAACACCTACTAAAGAAACAACGAGCAGATATTAAAGATACCAGAAGCATTGCAACTTCTACCGATCCCAACACACATATGGGTTGACATCACTATAGATTTTTGTTATGACCCAAGGGGGGCATATATATGGCTAAATGTATATGATATGACCCCAAGGGGGGGAATATATGGGCATAAATGTACATGTAATGTGTAAATTCATGTTTAATACAGTCGGCCTAGTGATAAAGGGGCCTCATGTGCAAGTGTGAATAGTTATATATAAGAGATTGTGTATTCATTATTGAGATGGGAATTGTGAAGTATGAATGGTATTTGGTTATTTGGAGGTGGTTCCCCTATTATTTAAGGAGTTATTGTGTAACTTATATATATATATATATATATTGTAGTTGTGCCCCACATTGACATTATGTACATGGTGTGTACATATGTTATTTTATGATACTTGTAAACATTTGAATCATTACATTTGGTATCGGAGCTCAAGGTCTTGGGGTTTCACTGCTGCATCTGAGACACCTTGGAATTTTCACTATAAATATTTTTCTAAGATGTCTTAGAAGGAAACCCTTGGAGGATATCTAATAGATGGATCAAGGTAGATGGGGTTCAAATTTCAGCTCCTTAGGCCTTACAAGTTCGGAGATATATCTTGTTTAAGATAGGGTTCTGGAATCATCTTGAATTTAGTCATCGTGGAATTTTCTCTATAAAACAATTTATGTGATGTTTGAGACCATGAATCCTAGAGGATATTTGCATAAATTATCAAGGTATCTATCCTAAAAATTTCATCTTTTGATTCATCCTAATTTTGTATATACGCCTTGTGTAAGATAGGGTAGTTGACTAGTCTCAAACAGGTGTTCTGGGTAAAACAGACATAACTTCTTCCTAGAGTATCCAAATTGAGGGAGACTAGTTGCATTGGATATTCGATAGGATTTAGTATTTTGGGTACAATTTTCATAATCTTTTATCAATTATTATGTGTGGGGAACGCTATACAAGTGAGATATCCTGGAAAGGCCAAAAATATGCAAGGTGTGGAGAAGTTTCCATAACTTCCACTTGACACATCCAATTTTGGTCACACCTATCGAATTGTAGAGAATAAATTCAAGAGTACTACAGGTCACAATTTTAGACTGAGAAGGGTCAAAATTGCATATATACATCATAAGCAAGGTTGGCTAGAAAGACATACTCCAAATTAGGGTTTCAAAGGTATGTTCACTTAAAACTATCATAAATTTTGATTGGAATGTCTGATTGAGCTGATTCAAAATCCATTGCAAATATAACACATAGAAGAGCATATTGGAAAAATTATTACAAATATTTGAGATATTTATCCTTAATATATTGAGGTTTTGATTTGAGGGTTGGGATTAGACCTCAATTAAGAATCAATCGAAATAAATAAATTTACAGGAGATGAAGATGATTGAGGACGCCATTGTCGCTAAAAAGAAGATAGATGAAACGCATGTGTAGAGTGAAGGAAGACCATCAAATGTGAAACCATATCGACACACTCATTACCAAGAAACATTTCAAGTAATACAAGAAGGATGGTATCAACATTATGAAGGAAGAAGATGGAATACTTGTCAATATTCATGGAACAAGGCATCACCAAAATATTCTTCAACAAGCTATTATCAGAGACCAACAACGACTACAAATTGGAGAAGCTTAAAACAAAATACATGGAATCAAAGGAAAGATAATTATGCAACAACTAGACACCAAGGATTAAGATAGAAAATAATTGATTTTGGATGGATAGATCATTAACAATGGAATGAAGAAATCAGGAACATAAAAAAATCATATTACTTGGTTCCATCACATGTGAAGACTTTAAATGAAAATCTTTGAGGACAAAGATTTTTGGAGGGTACTATGTTATGACCCAAGGTGGGAATATATATGACTAAATGTATATGATATGACTCCAAGGGGGGGCATAAATGGGCCTAAATGTACATGTAATGTGTAAATACATATGTAATAGGGTCGGCCTAGTGATAAAGGGGCCTCATGTGCAAGTGTTAATAACTATATATAAAAGATCATGTATTCATTATTGAGATGGGAATTGTGAAGTATGAATGGTATTTAGTTATTTGGAGGGGTTTCCCCTATTCTTTAAGGAGTTATTGTGTAACTCACCTATATTGGAGTTGTGCTCCACATTGACATTTTGTACATGGTGTGTACTTCTGTTGTTTTATGATATTTCTAAGCATTTGGATCATAACAATTTTAGAGTGGGACTTCTCAAGGTGGGAAATAATCTATGATCATGGTGGTAATCAATCATCTCTTTAAACATACTCATGTTTGTGTCTTACCACATCCATTTACCCCCCTGTTAGTTGCCCAATTCTTCCTTGATCAAATTTTTAAGTTACATGGAATTCCAACTTCCATTGTCTCTAATTGGAACCCTACCTTCACTAGAAAATTTTAGCAGGAGTTGTTTAAGCTACAAGGTACCCAACTAAAAATGAGCACTACATATCACCTCCAAACATATGGTCAAACTAAAGTGGTTAATGAGTGCCTAGAAACTTTTTTGAGATGTTTTACCTCAAAAACAACCACACCAATGGACACAATGGCTTCCCCTCGCAGAATGGTCGTACAATATCTCTTGTCATAGAGTTACCAAAATAACCCCATATGAAGTTGTTTATGGCCAAAAACTATTTTTAGTCACTTCATATTTACGAGGCACTTCCAAGGTTCAGGAAGTGGATCACACACTCAACACTAGATAAGCCATTCTCTGCATACTAAAGGACAATTTGGTTATGGATCAAAATATAATGAAGCCAAAAATGGAATAGAATCACTCCGAAAATTCTTTTTCATCAGGGGATCAAGTGTTTCTTCACCTTCAACCCTATAAACAAACATCACTCAAAGACAAAACACCTCATAAAATAGTACCCAAGTTCTATGGACCCTATGAGATCATCCAACACATTAGACATGTGGCATACAAACTAGCTCTTCCATCCCACTCTAAGATCCATCCAATATTTAATTTGTCTTGTCTAAAGAAGGTCATGGGATTGAAGTGCAAGGTACAAACCATCTTACAAAAAATTGATGAAGAAGGCTCAATTTGGCTTCAGTTAAAAGCAGTATTGGATACCAAATTGTGTCAATTGTGCCAGTGCATGAGTAATGAAGTACTAATCTAGTGGAAATGCATGCCACCCAAAAATGCCACATGGATACTAGCCACGATCATGCAACAATTTTCTCATATTTATCCTTGAGGACAAACCTACTTTCAAAGGGGGAGGACATGTTAGGGTCCTACCCTAACCTCCTTACTTTAGGCTATGTAGGAGTTAGTCAGATGTTCTTTTTGTCCATCCTCTTTGAATAAGTACCAATGTATACTAGTGGATAATTATTTAATGTAAAAGGGTCCACTTTATAAGGCCCACTAGGTAGTCGGTACCCATTAATGATGAGACCACGAGTAGTTAGGGTTTTTTCTATTGAAAATATATTTAAAGAGATATGAAGCTATGGAATGTTTGTCTTGTATTATGCATTTGTATCTTTATGTAGTGAAAGGTTTCCCCACCTTAATGTAAATAAACACTAAACCAAACAAGAGAGAGAAGACATAAAAACAAAGAGTAGTCAATGGAAAACACGTCACTACACAGAGATTTACCCTGTAAACTGTTAACCGAGAAAACCAACAATGCTTGAGCGACTCCTGCTTATTTTTTGTCTTATTAATTTAGTGAATAAAGAGTTACATGACTAAACCTTTTCCACACCTAAGACACAATTCATCATCCCACTCTCTTGATTGACCAAAATAACAACACTAGAACCATTTGGATTACATCTTCATGATGATTATAGACTCCTGACTCTCTATAACAAGGCATAAGCTTATTTTTAATCAGTAGTGACACATGATGCATTATTTATAGGAATATACAACATGTAAAACCCTATTTTATGTCTTAAAAAATAGTTACAAATCCATGAAGATGATTGGTTGTGATCCTATGAATCTCGATATTCTGTTACAGGTTTCAACTACCAGTCGATCACTAGTTAGCTACAAACTAGTTGACTACCAGTAGGATACTAATTGACCATCCAATTGATATCTATTATGTTTCGCTTTTGAAATCCAGTCGGGTACCAGTAAACCTCCACTTGGGCCATCCTTTCAACCACCTATCAACCGTCGATTTGACTTAATTGTCAGTCGATCCACCCCCCTAGTCGGTCATCCTCAACTAGCCAAGTGGTTAACTGAATTTCTACTGCAAAGAAAATAACATTCTCAAATCTTGAGAGGCAAGTGAACATTATTTTCCTTCTTTGCATTATCAATACATAAGGGTATATTTTATAGATTTCATCTTATTATCTCTTATTTTTTGCTATTTTGCAATTATGTTCTTTATATACATGGTTTTATTTCAATTTTTAGGGTTAAGGAATAGTATATTGATAACTTAAAAACAACCAAACACAAACCTAAACAAAGTGCAAAAATGCAATTACAATTAATGAAAAACATAGCATCGAATATGCTTTATCATTCACATCAAAACTTAACTTTTACAAGCACTTCCCTTAGCCATGGTGGGAAAGGGAGAAAATACTCTATGAGCTCTTAAATGTTTCTATGCACTCTCCAATCAGATACAATGATGACAATGAATACTACATTATCTCCCTATACCCCTGGACTCAATCTATCTTCTATAAGTCCTCCTAGATTAGTGTTGACAATAAAGTAATTACATTCCATTAACTTAGGCATTAATTACTCTAAACTACCCTATCACTCAAGTGATAAAACTAGCTCATAAGTGCATTAACAACCCAATATTCCATTAAGTCCCACTATCCTACTAAGTGATTATTTTATTATTTCAAAATTGAGCAACCTATCTAATCGATGCAACCAAAGGCCAACAAGCTCCCACCTCTATCTACCAACTCATCCTTCAATCAACTAAAAAAGATAAGGTCAATTTGGAGTCCAAATCATGACCACTAAAATAGTTCACACTTGAGAATATACTCATCTTGCTAAGCTCTAACTTCAGGGCATATTGTAGTCTCACATCCAATCATCACCAGGATTGTCCAAATGCACCTGAAGCTGTGCACAACCAACTGTTAACTCATTGCTCAAAATTCTAGTTATCATCTCTATTCGCATATTCTAGAAACAATCCATCATTCCCAAAAATATTGCACAACCACCAAGGTATCTAATCCCGATGTTGATGCCCCTAAGAAACTCATCCCAACTAAAACCAAATCAATATTAATCTAAAACTAAATAAAGGTACACTAAATGCACGGTGTATCCCAACCACTAATAAAAATCACCTCATGTTAACCACCCATCTGAAATGTAAAATAACTCAAACACAACCCCTAATGTATGTTTTTCCCATCTAAACCCATATATGGCATTGACCCCCCAAATAGATACTTAAAAGATATGTTTCAATGTCATGCTACAATAATCAAGTGGAAACAAGTCACCAAAAACCCAACTATGACTCTCATAACCTACAACCAAAAGAAACTAGTCATTTTCAACATACCAAGAATACAAAGAAACACTTAATGGAAAACTAGCATTTACAGTTCCACCACACAAAGCTGTAAATCGACAACTTTTAAAATGCACAAATAGTAGGGAACAAACTCAACTCAAAACCAAGTACACCATCATCATCATTTCATCATTGATTTGGCTTAAAATACAATCTAAGTGAAAGTGTGAAATTTAGACATGACAACTACATAGAAAAATCTCAAGGGTAGTAAAGATAGCTAAGGAAGATTTCACAACTTCCCAAGGCCATGTTGAAACTAGTCTGCAAGTCCTCAATGTCAAACCACAACTCAAAAGTATGGTTGGAAGAGTGAACACAACCCATAACTACATATGAATGCACAATATACAATATAAATGTGTTGGCAGCCATTTCGCATTTTTATCCTATCTTTATAAGTTGCCTACACAAGTGCTTTGGAACCCTTGATTCTCATCGCAATCTTTTGGATAAAACGACATGATTGTCTTGCGCATTCGCACACCTGCCTTTGTTCTCATTTTCATGACTACAAGCATGAAAACTTTGATTTCGAAGTCATGTCAATGGCATGAAAATCATCACTGAATTATTATGGTTACTCTTGTCTATGTGTTCATTGCATTTCCAATTCAATTATGGTCACACAGTTTGCAAGACACCAAAACCTTTACTCATTTGGCATTTTTTTGTTGTTAATATGATTTTATTTTTATGAGACTGTGATGATATTCTAATGATTGTGATTAAGTCCTTGATTTAATGGTGGTTTGATGTTCTATTTCTTTTTGATCGAATTCAATGGTTTCATAACAACGCATTAACATGGTGATTAGACCCTTGATTCAATGGTTTCATACAAAGCATACGTTTTATGATCGAATTTTTGGTGCTATATTCGAAACATTGTTTTGATTTGAAAACCATGCAAACACTAGTACTTGTGCAAATATTTGAGTCAATTTACCATAGTTTTCATTAATTGTTTGAATGGCATTGCTTTTAACACATTGCAATAGTGATCACCCTAGCATCATCGATTGTACATTTTGTTAAGCCCTAATATTGGCTCATTACCACTTAATTGGGGCATATTAGATTAGTAATGTTATTTATTTATGTCGGCTTTAGGCCATTAGTTGTAATTTAGATTAGTAATGTTATTTTATTTATGTCGTCTTTAGGCCATTAAACCTCCTAGTCTCCAATATATACCAAGGAGACATTTTCATTTTGAATCATCTTGGACTTGAACATTTAAGTGGGGTAAAAGGAGGTTTCCCCCTCGAAGAGGCTTATTATCT
>SNQJ01S0192844.1:17834-29273 GCA_010110895.2 Picea sitchensis | reverse complement strand
TTTAATTAATTAATTAACCTTTTTACTTTTGAAAAGCTCCTTATCTCTCCTTGTGGCTTCCCTGGCCGCTGAAAGTCACTTCTAGCCATCCCATATTGTAGTGTTTCTCCTCCCGATTCCATTGAGCTGTTACACTGAGAGGATCGTCCAAGTAATGTGCCCAAAATGACCTCTTCAGTGAATTCCATTGACTTATAGCTCAAAATAGTCAAAATCATGGAAATCGTCGGAATGCAACGAAACCAAAGCCCACCTGTGTGGAATGGCTCATAATGATGGAATATGATCATCAATGCAAGCTGGACCCCACAATGCCTCTCAAATACCCCTGTACTCGCTCTAGCATCCTTCTGTCTACTCTGATCATCATAAATCTCCGCCCTGTGATGATGTCCCAAAGTGGGGACATTACATGTTAGCAGGTGTAGTCATGGGGTGGATCAAAAACTCCTTGATCATGCTCATTCCAAAACCCTGAGAATCCAAAAAGGAGTCCCCATATGGAATTTTTAGGGGTCTGTTTGGCTCAGGTAGGCACAATATCCTTCTAAAAGTATTCAGAGTTAACAGGATGGTTGTTCTGCTACCTTCCTCGACTTGATTGAGCCAATGCTTTGGATCAAATCTCTTGGCACACTAGGAAACTATATCTCTGGAATAAAATGCCTCTGGAACACACCCAAGTTTCATTATTCCTAACATTCAATCTTTGTTCTTGAGCTTGTATTCTGGAGAAATCTCGGAATTGTTGATGATTGCAACTACATGAGACATTCTCCAGAACATAAACCGGAGAAAGAGCCCCCGAGAGGGGTGTGTGGTTCCTACCTGAGACAAAGTTGGAATGTAGATATGGCCTCCTCCTTACAGAGAGTTGAGAAGAACTTCAGATGATTCTCATGTGTAACACAATGAGAAAGGAGATCTATAGAGTTAGACGTGTATGTGGATGAGCACAAGGTCAACGTGTGAAATCCCAAAGTGTTGGGTGCATCGTCATGAGATAGAGATTAATATGTTGTGTTAGCCTCCTTTGAGTAGAGAGTTGACTATAAAATCTAGATGACTCTCATGTGTAATGTAGTGGGAACGAAGATTTGTTGAGTGGACATGCATGTGGATGAGCACAGGTGAACGTGATCTTAGTGGTTGAGCACTAGTGAATAAGTGGTTCTTCTGTGTAATGCAGCGAGCCAGAGTTATGGACATCTTCATAGCATGTGTCCCTAATGGCTGAGCACTAGTGGGTGTATGATATGCCTTGCTATATTGTTCAAGAGTCAGACCTGTCTATAACCCTAATTGCAATGTAAAGGGTACAAGTCGGCCCCACCTTAATGTATTTGATAATTAAGGTAAAAGATAATTAATCTGGTTATTATTAATTATACTGTGACTTAGAGAGGTCATCCATGTTGTTCCAATAAACACTTTTGTTGATAGGACAAGTCTAATATAAGTAAAGGTAGATTCCCCATTGTGGAATCATATCTTTCATGTGAGTTTGGAAATTTCAGCAGGTACACCTTCTTGGGAAAAGTGTGCACCTCTCTTGGGCGCTAGTATTCTATGGTTTGATCACCCTCTTATGTAATAGGTTTTATTGGTGGTGAAGGTCTTTCTCTTGAAGAATATAGCAAAGGATTTTGGTTGGGTTTTCTTCCCTTGTTGAGAATGGTTTCCCATGATACTTCTTGTGTTCTTGTGCATGGTGTTTCTTCTTGTGATCTTGGTTGCTGCAATATTATTGGTTATGGTTAAATCAAATGCATAAATGGAATGAACTTCATACTTAACCTTTCTCATAGAAAAATCAACATGGTATCAGAGCATAGGTCTTGAATAACCCATTGCACAAAACATATTTCAGCCATCCTCTCTCTCTTCTGCAGAAACTGTATGACCCTCCTAGGGTTTCCAGAAAATCTGTACGACCTACTCTTTTGAGGGTTTTTAGCACTTGAAACTTGGACGCTATGGCCAAAAATGACATAGGTGTGTACGACCTCCTTCAGCACACCTCCAAAAAGTCTCAAATTTCAATTTCGAGCATTTTGACTTTTTGGGCCTAGGGTTTCTAGTGTTTCGCTAATTTCTGCAAAACATTTCATAATTGTGTTTCTGCAACTCTTTGAAGAAGCTCTTCATCTTACCAGGGTTATCATATTTCTCAAAGGATTATTGTTGGCAGTCATAAGTCCAACAAAACCTAAACTTTCTAGCCTAGACTAGCCGTTAGGTTTTCTATCCTAGTTGATAAGGGTTTGTGAAGAATCCAAAATGAGAAAAATCATGATGGGAGGAAATCTTGATGATTCAAGCAAACTCAGTTCCAGGAAGACAAGACCTCAAATAAATGAAGTCATCAACATCTCAACACTCTCAGGTATGATCCCTACCAATGATAATACTTGGTTAATTGATAGTGGTGCCTCCAAGCACATGACCAGTCTTAGAAATCACATAACACATTTCGTTGAGAAAGAGACACATCTACATGTTGTTATTGGAGATGATGCAAGATATAATGTGAGAAGAGTTGGAACTTCTACCTTCCAACTAGATTCAGATATGCAGCTTAAATTAGAAGAAGTACTATATGTACCCAGAATGAAGAGGAACCTTCTCTCTATTTCTTCCTTGGAAGACAAAGGCTACAAGATTACCTTATGAGAAGGAAGAGTTCTTGCATGGTATAAAGACTCGCATATAAGTTTTGCCAAGTTAATTGTTTTATGAGAAAACAACTTGTACAGATTAACCATCAAGCCAATCCAAGCCTTATTACATGACACTATCAGCTTGAGTGAGTTATGGCATGGAAGAATTTCTCACATTCATTGTAGAGCTCTTCCAACTCTAGGGAAAATGGTAACAGATCTACCAGAAATACAGATTTAGCATAAAGGTGTTTGCAAAGGTTGTGCCCTTGACAAAAATGTTAAAGGATCATTTCCAGGAAGTGATAATAGATCCAAGGAAATATTGGAATTTATACATTCAAATGTATGTGGGCCAATGATTGTTGCATCTCTAAATGGGTACTTATACTATGTACTCTTCATATATGATCACTCCAGGAAAGCCTGGATTAACTTTCTAAATAACAAGGATGGAGTCCTTGCAAAATTTCAAGAATTCAAAGCTCACATTGATAACCAGACTGGAAGAAAAATCAAAATATTAAGATCATATAATGGAGGAGAATACACCTCAAAAGAATTCAACAACTTTTGTATTGAAGCAGGAATCAAGAGGGAGTTCACAGTTCCTTACAAACCTCAACAAAATGGGATTACTGAAAGGAAAAACATAACTATCATTGATGAAACAAAAGAAATGATACATGATCAGAGTCTACCTATGACTCTATGGGCAGAAGCATGTATGACAATAGTGTATGTGTACCAACCCTAGTTAAATAGTTCATAGGTATTTTAAGTATAATTAATTAGATAATTAATTGTCCTAATATGGTTTTAATTAAACAATGATTAGTATTAATAATATTATTTATTTATTGTTTATAACTTTTGATTGATTAATTAATTAATTGATTAATTAATTAATTGATTAATTAATTAATTGATTAATTAATTAATTAATTAATTACATATCACATTCAATGACATGGGTAATAAATTTAAGGGGCTTAATAATTTTAATTTATTTAATTAAATACTTTACGTATGCATAAGGGGATAATATATTAAAGAAGAGGATAAGATAATAAAGAAGGGGGATAGGATAATAAAGGAGGAGATAAAGAAATTAATGAGGGGGAGGAGAGTCGGTGAAGGGAGATATGACGGGGAGAAGTCTTATAGGGGAGGATCATTCTTTTGGGGGGAGAGGAAGAATTTTGGAGTAGGATGTATTTCTGGGGCAGATATTTTTGTGGATATCTCTGGTGTGAGGAGTTGAGTTTTTTTGGGGGGGTTTGGTGAACCATTGCAGGGGGCACCGGGTTGCCAGGGGTTTTGGGCACGGGGGCCAAGATTCCTTTCAGTATCCTGGAGCTAGGGAGTTGGTCAGGCTGCTCCTAGTTGGTTGGGAGGTTAGTCGGTTTGGTCAGGGTTTGGTCAGTGCATCAGGCTGGGCAAGGAAGCAGGGAAAGGACAACCAGATCAACAGGGGAATTAGCATCAAGAAGAGGTAATTTATTTTATTCTATTAAGTAATTCTTATTCTGTTATGAAATTGTTGTTCATCAATTAATTTAACATGCTTATATGCTGAATGAAAGAAATTACTGAGTTTTCCGCGTAGAAGTAATCTTATATGTTTCAATTTATGGATTTTAATAGACTTAAATTAATTTGGTCCCTACACATGGCATCAGAGCCCTGGTTCAAAATCTAGAGCCAAGGGCCTACCTACCCACCCAGAAATTTAAACAAACCCCACCCAGAATTTAAACACTTCTATTTAGTTATGGTGAAACCCTGAAACCCTTAATTAGATGAAAATCTGGGCCTGAGGGCCAAGCTCCAACTCCAGCTCCACCTAACCTGCAAGCCAAGCACACAAGTTTTTTTAACACAAATTTAAATATAAATAATATACATATTGAAAATGTAAAGGAAGTAGAGGCAAAAACACAAATTTTTATTTTTTTTATAGATCTATATATAAACAATAGGCTCAATTGAAATTAGTATAAACTTTACATATTGGAAGTAACAAACAATAAAACAAATATAAATAAATTCCGCTCTGCTCAAAACAAGATTTAAATGTTTTTTTTTTACCTACTAGATTTAAATATAAATAATAGACAGCTAGCTTCAAGCACTAGGGAAAAAACATCACCTGTAGCTTTTGGGAAATGTATTTAACATCAAAGCACCCTCCAAGGCTTTATGCAGCATTGTTGAGTACTCCCTATGTTTAGTTCCCTGGATAAGCTTTCTTCGAAAAGGAGTTGAAAATGTTGCAAAGCTCACACTACAATTTAACCCTCCAGTGTCACTATATATTTGTTTCTTGTTGCTTTCCCAGTGTCACTAGAAGGAGGTGGAGGGGTACTTGGGCTTTAAATGTAACCTATGATACCGGGGTTTCTCACCATGCAACTTGTGGGAAATCAAAATTTCCAGTATTTAAGAGCAACATATCTGTAAAACTCATTATCTGATATCATTCAGTCTATCATGGATGCATCACAAGTGATTCTACATCCAAAGCTTACTTTGGATTATTTTTCTGCTACATATTTCGATAAGAAATCAAAATGGTTGCTGTCAATGAAGAAAAATTTCACTCTACCTGAGTCTATGCCCAACTCTTTGCTGATAAGCATTGGGAAAAGTATGAGTTCGAGAATAGGCAATCGATTCTACCGCTAAACAACAGCTTCTGACAAGTTATCTCTGATCACTGCAAAACATGAAATGTGTACTGCGGAAGCTACTTTGATCTCAGATGACAGAAGATTTAGCGGAGTGCTCGAGGCCTCAAGTACCAGTCCGAAAAATATCGAGAGTACTGCTTCAGGAAGCATCAAGGTTATAGCTCCATGCAAGGGCCTTGGAATTGTAGATTTTATCAAGGATAAGAACTTTCTCATCACAGGTGCCACTGGTTTCGTTGCAAAAGTGTTGATAGAGAAAATATCAAGGATCCAACCAGATATAGGAAAGTTGTTTTTGATAATCAAGGTTGACGATTCCGCGTCTACTTTAAAGAGATTGAAGAATGAACGAGTGATATGACGAAACACAATCTTGGAATAGAAGAAGATATGGTCGATATGCTCATGGAGGAAGTAGATATCATTGTTAGCTCCACAACCACTACTACATTTGATGAAAGGTATGAAATTGCTTTGGAAACCAACACGACTGGAGCTTATCACCTTTTTGGATTTTGGCAAATGTTGCGAAAATGTCCAACTTTTTATCCATATGTCCACCGCATATGTCAATGGGTAGAGACCAAGTCGAGCATTAGAGAATCCTTTTCAAATGGGGCACAGTATAGCAAAGGAGAAAGAAGAATTTATTCCACCTCTAAACATCCATCAACACACAGACCAAGCGTCGAGCCACGAGGAGGACACTACGAGGGCACTAATCATTTAACTACACGTCTCAATGATGCGCGCACTGCAAAATTTTAATAATAAATGAAAACAGAAAAAAAAAAAAGGGAGAGAAACACTCGTGCGAGCTAGACAGACCTGTATGTGAAAGAAGATAGCCATCGAATAGAGAACGATACGCCAAGCCTCATCACATGCCAGGACGCAAGACAACCCACTGAAGGCACCGAAGTAAGATTCCATGAGGGATCCAAATCCATCGCACAAACCCCAGTTTTAAAAAAAATGAGCACCAGGCATAGCGCGTCGGTTGGACGACCTGTGCCAAGTTTTATTGAGTCCATGGGGTTTGAACCCCGGACCTCCCCATAGGTGCACCAGCGCCCAACCATAACACAAGTCAAGCCAGTGCACTAGTGTTAATCACTAACACTAAGACAAATCACATATCAAACCACAAGCCAACACAAGCGCTGATTCAAACAAGCCAAACAGTCAATCCATAACAGTATAGAACCAAAAAAAAAAAAAAACAAATGCCCAAGCACCAGCGTCAAACACATACGATAGCCTTGGGCTCTTGAAAGATTAAAAAAAAAATGGATATAAAACTCTGCAAATAAATTAAATGGGCAATATATATATATGCATGCTATCAAAACAATATACAAGCCAGCGCAGAGCCGCGCCCAGGAGAATCCATGGCTCCACACCCATCGAGAGAGAGAGATCCATAGCTCAGCGACCAAGGCCGAGGGAGGGAACCGAACCCTTGGCCGTGCCTAAACTCCCTCCTTCAACCTCTCCCTGCAAAAGCACCAGACGATCGAGCAAATGAGAAAGGAATGGTGGCGTTTAGGGTTTAAATGATAACTTTTTTTTTATTATTTTTCGGAAATAAGGAGCAACACGTCTGCTAGGTAAGTTTTTATATATTTATCTATTTCATTGATTTATCAAAAATAAATAAAAAAATTTGATTAAATTCTTATATCCAAAAAACATATATAATAAACAATTCTATAGTTTAGATAAATTAAATAAATTAGGTTTTATTTTAAATTAGGGATTTCAAAATTTAAATTAATTAATTAAAATTGCATATTTATAAATAAAAAATGTTACTTAAGGGGGTGATATGGGTTTTGAACCCACGACCATCCACCAAGCCCGAGCCTTAAGAAATGACCAAACACCAACGAGCCACACATATCACTTCTACAAAATAAATTCACATATAAATAATTTAATTATCAATAGTAGCAATGTACTACCCTGAAGAAAAATCTCTGATTATCCAAGCGTCAAGCTCACGAGACCTTACACATGACTCATCGAGCCAATCGTCAAACCCTTCCATTCCATTCCACTAGTCAAAGCCAAGTGCTAAGCTCCAATTCCTGAAAGCCACTTGACAATCCTCAAGACTCGCACCTGCAGCCACCGAGACACACAATTCAATGCATATGTACAACGTGCCAAGGAAGGCTCGTGAGTCAAGCATCGAAGGATAACCTTAGACTCATTTGATCGACATTAGGAGGGAAGCCACCTTATTTAGTTGTAAACGCAAATTATAAGGACTTAGAACGAGATAAGCGGGAGGAGGCTTCATGCGCACTAGGAGGGTAAGTTAGAGTAATTAGTGAGTGGGGTATAGTGCCAGCGTAACTACCAGGCGAAGGAGTCAATAGTTTTCTTAGGAGAAGAAATCAAGCTTAGACGCTTTAACCCTAACCTAGCCAATCCCCTAAAGAGAGTAATGTATGTTTACAGACAAGTAAAAGAAACTTATGCCTAACCCTGTTTTCTAGTTTAAGTAGCACCAATTTGAAACATCCTTGAACTCACCCTGACAAATTTGGTTGATACAGGTTAAATCATACAGGATGGTTAGGACTCGAAGGAATCGAGGCAAGTGAGCATCGTCGCATGCACTGCCAACACCGCCAGCGCCGCCACCACCATCGCCCGAACTAGCTCTCATACTGTGCTCGTTGGAGGCCATAAATGAGACTTTAAAGGGGCGACAACCAGTAGGGACCGAAGTGGAACCCCCACTGTCTGGAACGATTAATCTAGAAGCATCAAGAGATTCAGGGGGGAGGACCTCTACCCGAAGACATCACTCGAGAATTGCAGAAGATCAAACTTCTAGATTTTGTCGAGAGTCGTGTCAGTGAATGCGTGGAAGCATGGTTCGAAGGCACGACAAGGTGTTTTTCCTTAAGGGACTATGCGTCCAACTCCAAGGTGAAGATAGCGATTTTTCAGTTAAGAGACAGGGCCTTGAACTGGTAGGGTAACCTAGAAAGACAACTGCATCTTACCCCGGGCATAGTATCTTGGGAACTTTTCGAGGAGAGATTCCGAAGGAAATATCTGTCAGCCTACTATGAGGAACAGAAAGTAGGAGTGTTTCATGCCTTAGTATAGGGAAACAGGACAGTAGAAGAGTATGAGATCAGGTTTATGGAATTGGTCAAATATGTTTCATACATTGATAATGACCAACGACATGCAGAACACTTCGTCTATGGGATAAACCCTAAGATCAGAGCTATGGTGCGGATGTGGAAACCGTCTTTAGTAGCAAAAGCAGTGGAAAATGTGTGTTATGCAGAGGAACACATGAACTTAAACGGAGGTACAAGACTGACCTTTCCGCATCGTCCTGGATTCGTAGGGAAGGCCTCGAGGACATTTCCTAGGGTTGGGGGCTCAAGGCCACCTCCATATGGTAACAAAGTCGTGCCAAGGACAATAACCACAGGGATTTCAATGGCAGTGAGTGCAGCATCTCGTTCATCACCAACGACGCAGACAGGTCCATGACCATCTCAGGGAACAGCTAGTAGGGGCAGGGGTTCCAGGGGAAGGAACTCATTTAAGAGATAGTCACATAACAATGTGCAGGTTCAATCTCGTGTTACCTGTTGGGGATGTGGAGGACCCCATTACCAGCGTGACTGCCCAGAGTTACAATCAGGATTCATGCATAGAGAAGGAAAGGCCCCGATGGGAAGAGCAAGTAGCAGCCACCAGATTTACGTAGCGGTTAATAATCGCCAGGCCGAACATCAATCCACGGTGGTGGAGTCATCAGGTACGCTAAATCATATCAATGTTAATATTTTATTTGATTATGGTGCTACAGATAGTTTCATTTCACCATCTGCATTAGAAAAGAGTGGGTTGGCAGCCTACGATCACAATGACTTTAAACAAGTCGAGATGGCTTCAGGCAAAAAACAAGCGGTAGGACCTAGTGTTGATAATTGTATAGTAGACCTAGGAGTGTGTACTACCAGGTTGAAGGTATATGTCACTACTCTCGGGGCGTACGACCTAATCATTGGAATGGATTGGTTAGCAGCTCATCGAGCTTTGGTAGATTGTTTCGCAAAAAGGGTGCTCTATGTAGACGACGAAGGAAGGCCAATAGAGATCCATGGTGTATGGAGAAAAGTGTCATTACACTTTATCTCAACTATGAAGGTTAAGCGATGCTTGAGACAAGGGTGTCGACTATATGTAGTGGAAGCAGTGAATGAAAGGAAGGGACCCTCATTAGATCAGTACTTGGTATTGTCAGAATTTAAGGATGTTTTTCTGAACGAGTTACCAAGGTTACCTCCTGAGAGGGAGCTTGATTTTACTATTGATCTAAAACCTGGTGCAGAACCAATTTTCAAAACTCTGTATCGGATGACAGCACTAGAAATTTGTGAGTTGCAAATGCAGTTGAAAGAGTTACTGGACTTAGGGATAATCAGGAACAGTGTTTCAGCTTGGGGTGCACCAGTAATTTTTGTAAAGAAGAAGGATGGATCCTTACGACTGTGTATAGACTACAGGGACTTGAATCATGCTACAGTGAAAAATATACACCCAATGTTGTGAATAGATGACCTCTTTGATCAGATGAAAGGAGCAGTAGTATTCTCAAAGATCGATTTGCGATAAGGGTATCATCAGTTAAGGATTAAGGAAGGCGATATCCCAAAAACTGCCTTTCGAACTTGGTTTGGACATTACGAGTTTGTCGTAGTATCTTTCGGATTGACCAATGCACCAACAGTATTCATGAGCCTCATGAACGACGTATTATGGAAGTACTTATATCGTTTTGTAAAAGTCTTTCTAGATGACATCCTCATCTATTCCAAGAACAAAAGAGAACATGAGGAACACTTACGACTAGTGTTGTCCTGCCTTAGAGAGAACAAATTGTATGGGAAGTTGTCGAAGTGTTCCTTCTTCCAGAAAGAGATTTACTATTTAGCTCATATCATTTCCGGCAAAGGAATCTCTGTGGACCCAAAAAAGGTAAAGGCCATTATGGAGTGGCCAGTGCCGGAAAATGCCCATGAGGTGAGAAGCTTCATGGGGCTAGCAGGTTATTATTGGAGATTTGTGGAAGGATTATCAAAAATAGCGAAACCCATCACCACTTTGCAGCAAAAGGGGGTTAGGTATGAATGGACAGAAGTATGTGATAGAGCATTCATCGAGCTTAAGAGATTACTAACTAGTGCGCCAATTCTATGAGTGTCAAATATGGAAAAGGACTTCATAGTCTGCATGGATGCCTCAAAGCAAGGGTTGAGGGCCATGCTAATACATGATGGAGGAGTGATAGCTTATGTGTTAAGGAAGTTCAAGAAACACGAAGAGCTATACGCGAATCATGATTTAGAGTTGGCAGCTATAATGCTAGCTCTGAAACTTTGGAGGCAATATCTTGTAGGGCGAAACTTTGAGCTCAAAATGGACCATCAAAGTTTAAAACATCTCTTCACTCAAAGGGATCTGAATGCCAGGCAAAGGCGATGGAGTGAGTTTATGAGTGAGTATGATTTTGGTATTTTGTACATCAAGGGAAAGGAAAATGTGGGCGTGGATGCCTTGAGTGGGAGACCACGTATCTTCTCATTGGTACCCTTAAAGGTCATTCTGAGGGAACATGTGTTGACGCAACTCCAAGGAGACAATTGGTATTTAGAGGTTACTTCAACCCTCCAGAGCGAGAGGCAGTTAGATCCAAAGTATGAAGGATATAGTCTAGAAGCATATGGACTATTGAGATATCGAGGAAGGATGTACATCCATGAATATGTGGATATTCAAAGCATCATAATGAAGGAAGCCCATAGAGCACTTTATTGTGTGCATATGGGTGTGAAGAAGATGTACGCAGACATGAGGAAGCTCTTCTTCTGGGTATGCATGAAGCACGATATAGTCCATTTCGTCACCAAGTGCCTAGAGTGTCAACAAGTGAAATCCAACCACCATCACCCAGCAGGCCTCCTACAACCACATGATGTTCCTATGTCCAAGTGGGAAGTCATCTCTATGGATTTTGTTGTGGGGTTGCCGCTCACATCTCATAG
>SNQJ01S0192844.1:0-17824 GCA_010110895.2 Picea sitchensis | reverse complement strand
CACTGTTGCCCTTCCGATCTCAAAGGGCAACAGTGGAGGGAGTCAGACAGGCTACTCCTAGCTGGCTGGGAGGTTAGTCGGTTTGGGGAGGGTTTGGTCAGTGCATCAAGCTGGGCAAGGAAGCAGGGAAAGGAAAACTAGATCAACAGGGGAATTAGCATCAGGAAGAGGTAATTTATTTTATTATGTTAAGTAATTCTTATTCTGTTATGAAATTGCTCTTCATCAATTAATTTAACATGCTTATATGTTGAATGAAATAAATTACTGAGTTTTCTGCTTAGAAGTAATCTTATATGTTTCAATTTATGGATTTTAATAGACTTAAATTAATTTGGTCCCTACAGTATGTTAAAAATAGAATCCCTCATCAAATCCTAAAGAACATTACTCCAGAAGAAGCCTTCACTTGAGTGAAAACTGAGATTGGACACTTCAGAATATTTGGATGTCCATTACATCTTCATGTACCCAAAGAAAAGAGATCCAAGGTAGAACCTTCAAGAAGAAAGGGAACATTTGTTGGATACAATGAATCCTCAAAAGCATACCAAATCTACATTCCTGGTTAGAAACAAATTGAAGTAAGCAAAGATTTTACTTTTGAAGAAGAAGCATCCTTTTAGAAATCCAGTGTTAGGGTCCTAACCCGCACATAGGTAGAACAATATATTTGGATGTAATAAAGGTCAATATTAATAAGGCCTTTCAATAAAATAGAATAAGGTGGATGTAAGAAGACCTAATAGAAGCTTTCGCTTCGAGAAGGATCTTCCTCTAGATGCTTCTTTTGATAGACATATTTAGTATAAATAGGAGTCGAGGGTATGAGAACCCTAGCTTGGATATTATTGTAATAGAGTTTTGCTCAACTGGAGGTTGCCCCTCAAAGAGGCCCATGAACATTGCTTTCAGAATCAAAGTGTTATTTTTGTTGTTATTCTTATATCATTCCAGTGTTATTGTGGTGATTGCTCTGGTTATATTGTTGTTATTCTGCCATTTCTAGCATTTTATTTATGTTCTGCATACTTTTTATATCTGGCATATTACAAGTGGTATCAGAGCACTTTCCTCAACAGAAAGTGTGGGTTAAATTTTTTTCAGGGTAGAGACGTATTCCGACATCTTTAAGCCACAGAGATCTGTCGTTATGCACATAAACCAGTGGTTGAGGGATTCATACACGCAGGAAATACAAGTGTTACTTAAGAGCACATTTGTTGGCCACCCTTGTAACCCCTGTTGGTACCCCTTCGAGTGGTAGTGCATCAGACAACACTTGTGTATGGATCAGCCTAGATTACTCAAGCCCTCTTTAGATAAACCGANATCGGCCGCATGACTGCTATAGTGCCACCGAGAACAACACTCGGGAAGATATTCTCTAGTACCTGGGTAGTCGAGTAGTACGGATAAGGGTACGATCTATCCTCCTTAGTTCGTGACCTGATATATTGGGTTGAATACTATTGTTGGACCCCACACATATATCAGAGAGCTATAGCATAGGGCAAACCCTTGTCTATAGAAGCCTTGAATACCAACCCTTGGGGACAAAAACATAAACAAATTAAAACAGACAAGATCTATTGTTGCACAACTGTGTTCGGGTTGCCAAATCACTACACATTTTTTCCTGGTTAAGTATTTGGGCATTTCATCACTGTAGTATTCTTTAGACCGGAGTATAACTCCGCAGGTGTCAAAAAAAAAAAAGACCTATTCTATTTTTTCACCATTATTTGAGACCTATTCCATTGGATTCATCTCTTCACCCTTATCACAATCATACCTATCATTTTTCAGAATAAAAAAAAAATAAATAAATAAAATTACCCCACCCGCCCCTTTTCAGTTCGCTTGTCCTCATGGCCCATACCCGTAGCCAAGACTTGGAAGTTCGCTTCAATACCTTGCAATCTAGTCTCACCGAGACCCAACAAGAAGTGAAACAACTCAGTGCCAATATTGTCGCCATCAATACAACCATGCAGTCCTCAATGGAGGAAATCAAACAAGACCTGACCACCTAGCTTGAATCTGTCTTTTCGACACTCTACACCAAGCTTCATATCCCTACAGATAACCCTTTCTCTAACTCACCTCCACATACTGATGGTGAACATTCCTCTCATTCCCATAACTTTTAGCACCATCACTTTCAACGTGACCTACGCCTTCCACAGGTGGACGTGACCAAATTTGATGGCATGGACCCCATTGGTTGGGTAACCCAAATGGAACATTATTTCTCTTTATACGGCATTACATATGAATTGGCCAAACTCCAGTATGGTTTTCTCCATCTAGATCAAGAACGTTGGCAATGGTGGCAATGGAGAAAAACTTCTCGTCAAGGGTATATTGGTTGGACACACTTTGTGGCAGAGTTTATGAATGCTTTGACACTAACACCAACAATTTGGGTCATTTGACAAAGTTGAAACAATCAGGAATAGTTGAAGACTTTATAGCTGCCTTTGAGCGCATGGCTTTTCGGACAGAGGGCATGTCTGATGCCTTTTTCTGAGAGTGTTTTATCAGTGGCCTCAAGGATGAGATTTGGGCCCATGTCCTCATGGCTCGGCCTCAGAGTTGGGTGGAGGCTACTAAAATAGCTAAAGAAGCACAATAGGTTGTATCTTCTCAAAATTGAAAACCCTCATTTATCCCTCGCCCTAAACCAGTAAATCTCCCTACTCCCTCTGCTCAACTAAAGATCCAAAAATTGACCAAGGTTGAAATGGATGAACACCAACTCAAAGGCCTTTGTTTTAATTGTGATGACAAATATTTCTCGGGCCACAAGTGTAAGGAACAAAATATTTTTATGGCCATCTTCGAGGATATTTCAGAAGAGGATGTTGAAACTCCCCTTGTGTCTGAGTCACCTGAAACCATTGACATAACCCCTCCCTTAGACCCTCCCGAAGTAGAACCAATCATTTCCCTCAATGCTCTCACTGGCTTCTCCACTCCCCAAACCCTCAATCTAATCGGTTACATCAAGCATCGAAAGGTTATCATTCTGGTTGATAGTGGAAGCACCCATAATTTTATTCATCGCTACATTGCCCAAGAAACTCATTACTACATCCATGCCATCAATAATTTCCAAATCATGATTGCCAATGGTGGTTCCATGAATTGTGGAGGGCGTTGTGAAAATGTGCGTCTCCAAATTGGTGACTACCACCTAAAATCTCATATGTTTGCTATCGACATGGGCGGTTGTGACATTGTGTTGGGTGCAGATTGGCTAAGGAATTTGGGCCCCATTCTCATGAATTTTAAGGAATTAACCATGCAATTCGACCAGGAGGGCCACCAATATAAATTCCAAGGCATCATCGTCGGTTCACCTGAGATCATTAGTTCCCATCGAATGGAAAAGCTACTCAAAAAAGGTCATTTTGGTGTTATTGCCCAAATCTATGCCATACAAGAAACAGAGACACCCTCGATGCCGCAAGACCTCCAAGCCATCCTTTCTAAACATCAAGTGGTATTTTCCACTCCCCAAGGACTCCCTCCTTCCTGTGGTGTTCATGATCATTCCATTCCCCTTGTACCTAGAATCCTTCCTCCCAATATTCGTTCACCCCTTTTCCCAAAAAAATGAAATTGAGAAAATGGTCCAGGAACTCCTTAATGCAGGCATTATCCACCCTAGTACGAGCCCCTACTATTCTCCTGTGGTCATGGTCCTGAAGAAAGAAGGTTCTTGACAAATGAGTCCTGACTTCCATGCCCTCAACAAACTTACCATTAAATACAAATTTCCCATTCCTGTCATTGATGACCTCCTAGATGAATTGAGTGGTGCCCAATTCTTTACTAAAATTGATCTTCGTTCGGGCTACCACCAGATATGTATGAAAGAGGCATACATTCCCAAGACTTCCTTTATACATGAGGGCCACTATGAGTTTTTGGTCATGCCCTTTGGCTTGTGTAATTCCCCCTACACCTTCCAAAGCCTCATGAATCATGTCTTCCGTCTTTTTCTCCGTCTTTTTGTCTTAGTTTTCTTTGATGATATCTGTTACACATTATTTTGGTCACTCTAATGATGATCCCATAGGCATGTGTTCAAGCTTCCAAAAAAATATTTCACATGAGGAAAATGGATGATTTCTTCCCCTACAAGGCACATTTTTAGAATGATGTCGCAGGCTGACAGTGGTACACAATACGAAAATCAATGATTTTCGCAGGCTTCTCTATGCCTATCCTGCAGGATTTCTGCATGCTGCTATATAGGCAGGGTGCGGCGGCGCTTGAAGCTAAGAAAAGGAAGAAGTTTCACGAAGTTTCTAGAAAGAGAATCTTCTAGAATGTGAGGTGGTGTTCGTATGGTTGTGATCTCACTGGCTTTTCTGATTTGGTGGGATCATCCTCATCCTAGTAACCACTTCACCTTCTCCTATATAATAATGGGTTTCTCATGGAAAAGGTTAATCAAGGTCAAGCAAGATTGAGCAAAGAATAGGATGAAGACTGTGTGAAGAATCCTGATACAATTGATGCTTGAGGCCTCCATTTGTCCATCAAGCTTTGTGGATTATCTTCATGCAAATTTGGAGCAAGTGTATGTGTGTTTTGGAACAAAGGACCACCAAAAGGGAACTTGTGACATCAAGGCACTCTGGTTGTATCTTCCACTTTTACTCAATATGATACAGTGGCATGTCTCTTTCCCATAAAATCATTAGTGTTTTATTACATGACTCCTTGATCACATGTTTAGGTTTCCATTGAATCTATAATTGTTGCTTTCACTTTGGTTGGTTTGTGTCATTGCAGATCTAATATCACAAGAATACTGGAGCAAAGAAGGGACAACAGAAATATAGCGATGCGATATATAAAGGTATGTCATACACTCCTTCTTTGGTGATAAATTCAATGTTAGAAACCTAGGGAAAGCGTCATGTCTTGTCTGGTTTTGTTCTAGATCCAGGTGGATCTAGGGAGATTAGTTTATGTCTGCATTCACTAATTTATCCAATAACAATATCCTCATCTATAGAAAAACCTGGATAGATCATCTTCCTCATGTGGATCGAGTTCTCCACCTACTCTCTCAATAACAACTTTTCCTGAAACAATCTAAATGTGCTTTTGGCACCTCAGAAGTAGAATACTTGGGTCATCTGGTTGTCAAGGATGGCATCAGGGTGGATCCTAAAAAGATTGAAGCTATGCAATACTGGCCTCAGCCAAATACTCTCAAAATATTGCGTGGATTTATGGGCTTAACAGGATATTATCGCAAGTTTGTTAAGAATTATGAAAATATTGCAGCACCTCTTCCTGCTCTCCTAAAAAAGAAATCTTTCACTTGGACTCCAGCCGCTACTCAATCTTTTCAAACCTTGAAGATGGCCATGTGCACCACTCCAGTCCTGGCCCTTCCTAATTTCACAAAGACCTTTGTGTTGGAATGTGATGCCTCAGGGAAAGGAATTGGTGTTGTCCTTATGCAAGAGGGTCGACCTTTGGCCTTACCAGCAAGCAACTATCTGAAAGAAATCTGGGTAAATCAATCTATGAAAAGGAAATGTTGGCTATTTTACATGTCATTGATCTGTGGCGCCCTTATCTATTGGGGAAACATTTATAAATTAAGACAGACCATCAAAGACTCAAGTATTTTCTGGAACAATGCATTTCCTCCCCAGAGCAACAAAAATGGGTAACTAAGCTATTTGGATATGATTATGAGATCATTTACAAGAAAGGCAAAGACAATGTGGTTACGGATGCACTTTCCTGAAAATATGAAGATGAAGGATCCTTTTTTTCTCTTTCCTTCATTGTACCAGATTGGCTCCAAGACGTTTGCCAGGAATGGCTACAAGATCCCAAAAGTTCACATCTGATCCAACAATTGCAATCCAATGCTCCAGCTTCCCCAGGGTACTCTTGGCTCCATGATGAGCTTCGATACAAAGGTTGTTTGTATTTAAGTAAACAATCAAAGCTTAAATCCATGGTACTTCATGAGCTTCATGCTACACCCATAGCGGGGCACTCTGGGTTCACCAAAATCTATGACAGGGTCAAACGCTCTTTTTTCTGGGATGGTATGAAACAAGACATTCGTAATTTTTTCATTGAATGTGATGTGTGTCAACACAACAAGGGAAAAAAAGTCAAATCTTGGGGCACACTACAACCACTTTCGATTCCACCTACTATTTGGAAGGATATCTCTATGGATTTTATTATCGGCTTACCCAAATCGGGAAATAAATCAATCATCATGGTGGTTGTTGATCGCCTTTCCAAGTATGCTCATTTTTGCGCTCTTCAACACCCGTTTACAGCATCCACGGTGGCTCAAATTTTTATGGATCGGGTCTTCAAGCTTCATGGCATGCCACACTCTATTGTTTTTTATCGCGACCCAACTTTCACAAGCAATTTTTGGCAAGAACTATTCAAACTAAAAGGCACCCAATTGCATCTTAGCACATCTTATCATCCCCATACTGATGGTCAAACGGAAGTTGTCAAGAAGTGTTTGGAAACATATTTGAGGTGTTTTGCCTCGGAAAAGAAAAATCAATGGGCTCAATGGTTACCCCTAGCTGAATGGTGGTACAACACTTAATACTATACAGCTACACGCATGACTCCTTTTGAAGTGGTATATGGACATAAGCCACCTTCAATTCTCTCATACTTACCTAGTTCCTCGAAGGTCTAGGGGGTTGGCAAAACACTTGCAGTTTGAGAGGCTATTCTTCATACCCTCAAAGAGAATTTGGTCATGGCACAGAATCGTATGAAGCAACAAGCATATCAAAGTCGCTCTAAACGTCAATTTGTAGAAGGGGATCAGGTGTTTCTTCTATTGCAACCTTACAAGCAAACTTCCCTCAAGGCCGAGCATTCTCATAAGCTAGAGGCCAAATTTTATGGTCCTTATACCATTCCCAAGTGTGTGGCACAAGTAGCCTATTAGTTAGCTTTGCCCACTCATTCGAAGATACATCCTGTTTTTCATGTTTCATGCTTAAAGAAGGTGATTGGAACTAAGTGCCAGATTCAAACCAACCTTCCCGAGTTAGTTGAAGAAGGATCCATTTGGCTACAACCACAAGTAGTTTGGAACAGTGTGAGCGTTGCCTGCGTCAGAGAACCATCAAGGAAGTACTAGTTCACTGGATAGATACAACTCCAGCAGATGCCACTTGGGAACTAACTACCATTCTGCAGCAATTTCCACATCTCAAGCCTTGAGGACAAGGTTGTTTTTAAGGGGGTAGATATGTTAGGGTCCTAACCCGCACATAGGTAGAACAATATATTTGGATGTAATAAAGGTCAATATTAATAAGGCCTTTCAATAAAATAGAATAAGATGGATGTAAGAAGACCTAATAGAAGCTTCCACTTCTAGAAGGATCTTCCTCTAGATGCTTATTTTGATAGACATATTTAGTATAAATAGGAGTCGAGGGTATGAGAACCCTATCTTGGATATTATTGTAATAGATCTCTACTCAACTGGAGGTTGCCCCCTCGAAGAGGCCCATGAACATTGCTTTCAGAATCAAAGTGTTATTTCTGTTGTTATTCTTATATCATTTCAGTGCTATTGTGGTGATTTTTCTGGTTATATTGTTGTTATTCTTCCATTTCTATCATTTTATTTATGTTTTGCATACTTTTTATATCTGGCATATTACATCCAGAGAAGCTCAGATAGAAATTGATAGTGAGACAATTCCTTCTCCCCTTTTAGTAGTTCATAGGGAGACATATATTATTCCAAATGATCCAATAGCTCCAGTTGTTCCAGCTAGTTCAGTTGCTCCAAGCAACATACCCAGAGATATTACAATTAGACATAAAAGGCCTGCTTGGGCCCGACAAACTCTACAACAAGCAGAAGGACATAAATCCCCATAAGGAACAACCAGAGAGAGAAAGAGACCAAAGAGATTCTCAAGCTACTTTTCATCCATCACCCACATTATTGAATCAGAGCCATCTTGTCAAGGAGAAGATTCAGGTGAAAAAGTATGGAAATATGCCATGACTGAAGAATACCAATCTATATTTAAAAATGATGTATGGGATGTTGTTCCAAGACTAGAGGGAAAGTTTGTAGTGACTTCCAAATGGATTTATAAAATCAAGCATGTTGTTGATGGAAGCATCGAAAAAGTAAAAAGAAAGATTTGTGGCCAGAGTGTTTTCACAAATAGAGGGAGTGGACTATGACAAGACTTTTGCACTAGTATCTCGATACACCTCCATCCGATCTATCATTGCACTAGTTACTTCCATGGGTTGGAAGATACATCAGATTGATGTAAAGATAGCCTTTCTCAATGGTGAAATTGAGGAACAATTGTATATTGAGCAACCAAAAGGATTCGTTGTACACAACGAAAGATCTCATGTATGCAGGTTAAAGAAAGACCTATATGGTCTAAAGCAAGCACCATGTGCTTGGTACGAGAAAATGGATGTATTTTTTATGAGTTTGGGCTTCAACAAAAGTGTTTTTGACCCAAACTTATATTATCACATTGATGACAATGAGTGTTTGATTTTGGTCCTATATGTGGACGACCTTTTCCTCACACGTTCAGAAAGACTCATTGTTGAATGCAAACAAGCATTGACTGTTAAATTTGAAATGAAGGATTTTGGATTGATGCACTACTTCTTGGGACTAGAAGTATGGCAGAGAACAGATGAAATTTTTCTAAGTCAAGGAAAATATACTGTGGAGATACTAAAAAAGTTTGGCATGACAGAATGCAAATCCTTGCCCACTCCAATGGTTATGGATTTGAATAAAATGAGTGATATTGATTTAGGAGATGCAGATCCACACGTATACTGACAATTGATTGGATCATTGATGTATCTGGTTAACACCATACCTGACATTTTCTATCCAATAAATGTGCTTAGCCAGTTTATGAGCCAAACGAGACAAACCCACTGGATAGCTACAAAACATGTATTGAGATACTTATGAGTCACAATTGACTATGGCCTAAGATATTCCTCCCGCGTGGACTCGAGCCTACAAGGATATGCCGATGCAGATTGGGCAGGAAGTGTAGTAGACAAAAAAATCACCTCTGGTTGTTGCTTCACTTTAGGGTCTGCCATGGTTTCCTGATGTAGCAGAAAACAAAGCTCTGTTGCATTGAGCACCGCAATGGCAGAGTACATTGCATTGAGTGTAGTAGTCTGTGAAGAAGTATGGCTTTGCAACATTCTGACTGACTTGTTTGATCATGAGATGGATCCTACAACTATTCATTGTGATAACCAGAGTTGTGTAAAGCTCTCTGAGAACCCTGTGTTTCATGACATATCGAAACACATTGAGATAAAGTATCACTATATCAAATACATGGTGCAGAGAAAGACAGTACACATGCAATATATTCCTACTCATGAACAGATCACATATATCTTCACCAAACCACTTTCCAAGATGAAGTTTGAGTATTTCTGTGAGATACTTGGCCTGGTGGAAAATGCCTCCCTAGCTGAGAGGGAGTGTTGATGATTGTAGCTACATGAGAAATTATCCAGAACATAAACCTGAGAAAGATCCCCTGAGAGGGGTGTGTGGTTCCTACCTGAGACATATTTGGAACGTAGAGATGGCCTCCTCCTTATAGAGAGTTGAGAAGAACTTCAGATGATTCTCCTGTGTAACGCAATGAGAAAGGAGATCTGTAGAGTTGGATGTGCATGTGGTTGAGCACAAGGTGAACGTGTGAAATCCCAAAGTGTTGGGGGCATCATCATGAGATAGAGATGAAGATGATGTGCTAGCCTCCTCTGAGTAGAGAGTTGATGAGAAAATCCAGATGACTCTCTTGTGTAATGCAGTGGGAAAGAAGATTCGTTGAGTGGATGTGCATGTGGACGAGCACAGGTGAAAGTGATCCTAGTGGCTGAGAACTAGTGAAGACGTGCTTCTTCTATGTAATGCAATGAGCCAGAGCTATGGACATACCCATAGGATGTGCCCCTAGTGGTTGAGCACCTATGCACTAGTGTTTGTATGAGATCCCTTGTTATATTGTTCAAGAGTCGGACATGCCTATAACCCTAATTGTAATGTAAAGGGTTCATGTCAGCCCCACCTTAATGTATTTTATAATTAATGTAAAAGATAATTAATCTGGTTATTATTAATTATACTGTGACTTAGAGAGGTCGACCCTATTGTGCCAATATACACTTATGTTGATAGGACAATTCTAATATAAGTAAAGGTAGATTCCCCATTGTGGAATCTTATCTTTCATGTGAGTTTGGAAATTTCGGCAAGTACACCTTCTTGGGAAAAGTGCGCACCTTCTTGGCAAGAATATAGAAAAGGATTTTGGCTGGGTTTATTCCCTTGTTGAGAAGGGTTTCTGATCCAGGTGGATATTGGTGGCCACCCACCTATTCCAACTGGTTCCTCATGTCTGTTTTTTATTTAGCACGTCTTTATGTACTGCTTTATAATTGTGATTTATATACTGTTGGGGCTATATGAAGCCTCACACATTCTCTAGGTGGATACGGGTGGCCTCTCGCCTAATCCAACTAGATTATTTTGTATGTTTTCATGTCAGAACATCTTGTTGTACTTCCAGGGTTGTTTTGGGGCCCTAAACGTTGTTTTTCTTACTCGCCACATTCAAACTATAAATAGAGTCAGAGTCTAATGGAGGAATGTGTAGTTATATGAAAGAAATTTCCAACGGGCTATCATGCACCTAAACCGAATGTTGTATGCAAAGTTATGACCCTAGGAAGTTGAGGTACCAAATTACACCAACTTACCCATAGGGCCCACATGACTTTTTTCGTTTCACCTTCTAGGGTTAGGTTTTTTTATGTCTAGGGTTTTGGAATTCATGAGTAATATGAAAAGAGCCTCTAGAGCCTCATTGTAGTCCATTCTTCTCAGACAAATGCACGTAGAATCCATATCTTTTCTCAGAGATAACTACCACCATTCGAGCAAGTTTCGGTTCAACAGTTTTACAGTTTCAACCTATTTCATTATTTAATAGAAGATATTGTTTACTTGATATTTGTGTTATTCTTCCTATCTTTGTGTTTATTGTATTGAGTATGTTAATAAGTTCATTCTGCTCCTTTGATACGTCTAGGTACAAGAACTTGGGACTTGAACCAATCGAGTCATTACTAGATCGGTCCCGCCGAGCCCGAAAACAACCCATGGGAGACGAAAATAAAGATGATGGAGTAGGAGATCCTACTAAAATTTTTCTCAAGGAAGACCTCATGTGACAAAGGAACGAAATGATGGACAACTTTGCACAGATCCTTCGAAGTTTTCCCATGGGAGAATCATATTCATCAAGCGACCATGCAATCCCCTTCAAGGTATAGATAAATTTTGATATTATATTATTTGAAGGACCGGTAGATGCGTATGTTGTAGATAAATGGTTGAATCTGCTCGAAGGATATTTTTCGATCCACAATTTTTCTAATAGGGAAAAGATCACTTTTTCACTCCTCAAAGTCATTCCCCATGTTAAAGACTGGTGGGATACTTACTCTGAGCAAAGGGCCATGGAGGAATCTGCAATTTTTGTGGTGGCCCCTACATGGGATTCCTTTTGAGACGTGATTAAATAAAATTACTGCCATGTTGGAAGCTACGAGGACCAGTACACTAGATGGACCACCCTACGTCAAGAAAGGGACCAGAACGTATCAGGCTTCACCAATAATTTCCATACCCTATGCACCAAATTGGGTATCAAAGATTCTAAGCATCATCTAGTGCTCAAATACCATGCTTGTTTGCATAGATACATTCTAACTATAATGGAGTTCCTGGACATCGCCTCATTGGGCACGGCTTATAGATACGTTGTCAAGATTGAGCATAAATTTAAGCAAAAACAGTGAGATTTTGGATCTACAAAACCCTCACAATCGAAGCAGTGAAAGGCAACCCCAACCCACACAATAAGGGACCAAGTCAAGATGGCCACCCTCAGAACAATCCGTCCAAGCCGCAACACAAGAAGGGCAACGAGAAGATGAAGGACGCAGGAAAATGGTGTGAGTACCATAAAATTCCTTGGCACAAAACTGATGAATGTTGCTCCAAGCAGTCCCTCGTGGCTGAGATGAAGGCTTCCAAGTTAGAGGTTGATTCTAATTCCGAGTCAAATCCTCAAGGAGGCAAGCATACTATCGATGTTGAACCCAGTGTCACATCCGCTACCACCAAAGTCTGGCCAAGAAAACTAGAAGAACTAGAGGAAGGGGAACACATATTTCACTCATAGATGTGGGTCAAGGGGGCTCTGATTCATTTCATTGTCAACAATGGTAGTCAAAAGAACCTGATTTCAGCATAGGTCGTCAAGCAGTTGAACCTGCCAACGACACCCTACTCGCAACCCTACACCATCGGTTGGCTTTGTAAAGGAAGAGATATTCCTGTCAACCAATAGTGTCATCTGCCCTATGTAATCAAGCCTTTCAAAGATGAGGTATTGTGTGATATTTATCCCCTTAAATTTTGTGATGGCTACCACCAGGTTCCCATCGAACCAACTGATGTCTAGAAGACAACCTTCAAGTCCAAAAAATTTCTTTATGAATGAATAGTCATGCCCTTTGGATTAACAAATTTACCAACTACTTTCATGAGGTTGATGGATGATGTATTTCTACCCTTCACCAACTCATTTGTGGTCGTACATTTGGATGACATCCACATCTTCAGCAGAATGTAGGAGGAGCACATGCGGCATATTCAAGAGGTTTTGAGCACTCTATTGTAGCACAAGATTTATGCAACCTTGGAAAAATTCTCTTTTGACATGAACAAGGTCCAATACCTGGGCTACATGTTGATCCATCTAAGATCCAAGTCATCCATGACTAGCCAGCCCCGACCACACTGACCAAGATTCAAAGCTTCTTGGGACTAGGCAATTTCTACCGATGGTTCGTGTTGGGATTCTCCCATATTGCATGGGCTCTCAACCAGGTGACCAAGGGCAGTGGTATGGACAACTTCGTGTGGGGGAAGGAGCATCAATGAGCATTGGATGATCTAAAACATCGTTTTTTCTCAGCTCCAATACTCTCTTTGCGCGATCTGCAAAAACCATTCGAGATTGAGACTGATGCATCTGATTATGTTGTGGGCACAGTTCTCACTCAACACAGGCATCCAGTGGAATACCATAGTGAGACACTCTATGATACTATCCAAAAATACCCCACCTATGACAAGGAAATGTATTCCATTGTACAAGCATGTCGTCAATGAAAACATTACATTCTGGGGAAAGAGACAATCATTCATGTTGATCACAAGCCTCTGTAGTTCATACAAACATAGAGGAAATTGTTGATTAAGGTTGGTTGTCATTGATGTCAACCCTTGAATAAATCCCTGTAGCAAAAGGTTTGGGTAATGGACCCAAGATTGTTTGATGTAAAGATGATTCATTATTGTATTCTCATGGTTGATAAGAAGTAAAGATGGATGAACTCCAAAGTGGTCCCCTTATGGTGAAATCCCTCACAGGAAGACGCTTTGCAAAGTGAGATAACCCATGATTATTTGTGGAATAATGAGATGAAGGACAATGAATTTGTCAGTGAAACTATCCTAGATTGATAGTGCTTGTCATGTTGTTTCCGGTGGTATGTGGAACGTCACATAACTCCTCACGGTTAGAGAGTTATGACCATATGAAGTTGCAGAACCCTCATGAGTCTTATAGAAGCTCCCACGAGTCAAAGTTCTTTGCAAAAATAAATTATTTTAAATGAAGAAGCCCTAAAATAAGGAAAGTGTAAGGCTACATGAAGATATAAATAAGAGACAAATATCACTCATAAAACACACACTTGTACATATTGTATATCTATTTTCTTGTGTAACGCTTCTTGTAAATACTTGTGGAAACATCTGAAGTGGCGAACATCGGAGGTAGCACGAAGGGTTGACGGCGAAATTCTTGGATTTACAGAAAACCCTATTTTCTGAGGCATACGCGAGATGTCTGTGTATAGGGTGAGTACACGTACGCGGGTTGTCTGTGAATAGGGTGCATACATACGTGGGATGGTTGTGTATAGGGTGCGTACATGTACGCGAGATGGTTGTGTATAGGGTGAGTACATGTTGATAAAGCCATGGAAACTTGAAGATGAAGATGCAGAGGTTCTAGATTCTGATATCAAGCTCCTAGGAAGGTCTAAAGTGCTCAGATACATCATATCCATCCATTGGTTCAAAAGGTGTGTCGTATTTCTATGAATAGTTGGATATTGATGTATGCATGAGGAATGGAAAGGAAGATTTGAGGATTATCCCTAGAGAGACTAGTGGCTACATGGGATATTTTGTATAAGTCAGATCTACATAAATATAGTGTTGGCATATTTATCATTGATACTTCTTGTGAGGCACATCTTGTATTTCTTGGCATATGGCTAAGGGTTTTTATGGTACATGGTTGAGAGATTGTATTTGTAGTTGATGTATTGAGAGGATGAATTTCAGAAAGGGTTTGATGACTAAGATCATGTGAGAGATATTATACTTGTTCATGTTACACACACCTATATGGCACATGACTAGAGAGAGACATATTTTCTTTTAGTAAAGTTTATGTATGAGGATGCATGCACAGGGTACAATTACAGTCTGGATACAGTGACAGGTCACAGATCTATGTCAAAGAAGTTACAAAGGGTCAGAAGTTTTCAAGAGAAGGCATACGCAGGTTGCATAACAGTTTGGTAGCGTACATACACAGGCTGCATAACAAATAGGGTGCATGCATACGCGGGCTGCAACACTACATGCCACATACCTGTTGTATTTTTGTAGATACATGTTCAGTTCATGTACAGATTGATTACAGGGAAGTTGTACAAATTGGATACAGGTCAGTGGTACAAGTTGATATAGTTGTACAACAATATATCTCACAGTGACAGGTTGACAGTGGTTCCATCGTTCTACTTATACTTCAGGGCGGTTGGATAGGGCAAGGATAGGTGGTTGTAGCCACCTTTCGGTTGTAGTCGAAGAACATAGGGGGTTGTAGCCTCCTTCTAGTTGTAGCCAGAGAATAGGGGAGTTGCAGTTGGAGATTCCCTCAGGTTGTAACCTGAGAAACTAGGGGATTGAATCCTCCTTCCAGTTGTAGCTGGAAAACAAAGGAAGTTGGTGCTTCCAATGAGTGTAATTCTTCAAGACATATAAGAAAAAACATTATGTGGTTTTCTCCTGAATTGGGTTTCCATGTAAAACATTGGTGTACTGTGTATGTGTGTGATTTTTCATTTCTTATTATTGGATAATAATACTACATTGATATAACCCTTGGATTAATTTGGATAAAAAGGATTGCATTGCACTATTACTGATTAACCCCCCCCTTCTCAGTAATCCAACAATTGGTATTAGAGCAGGTTCCTTCAGAAATCAATTTAACCACTAAAAGGTAGATCATGGAGAGTAACAACTTGTATAAAAATGGAATACTACAGTTTGATGGACAAAAGTATGTTTTTTGGAGCATAAGGATGAAGACATATATACAAGCACGGGGATTTCATGTTTGGCAATCAATTGTAGATAGATACACACCACCAACAGTGAAACTCGGTGAGAATAATTCCAAAGACAAAAATGCAATTTTTGAATTGTCTCAGTGATATGGTATTCACCAAAGTTGCACATTGTAAATCCGTTAAAGAGATTTGGGACAAGCTTAAAAATATTTATGAAGGAGATACAAAAGTCAAAGCAACAAAGCTTCAAACTTATGGGGGTCAATTCGAACAACATAAAAATGAAGGAAGATGAGAATATTGCAGCTTACTTCTTACGAGTCGATGAAACAGTGAATGCAATCATAGGATTGGGAGAAGAAATGGAAGAATTTGTAATTTTTCAAAAGGTACTAAGATCTCTTCCTATGAGATTTAAACCTAGGATATCATCACTAGAAGAAATATCGGATCTAAACTTAATAAGCATGGGCGAACTACATGGAATCTTCACAACATATGAAATGAGAATTGAATAGGAAAATCAAAATATAAAAGAAGCAACTTTTAAAGCATCCAAAAGATCAAATAAACAAGAAGAATATAGCAACAACAGTGGCGTCTCATAATATGATGAAGAAGTGACCAACTTTGTCAAAAGACTGAACAAGGGAACCAACGGTAGGTATAGAGGTAAGCTTCCTTTAATTTGTTTTAATTGTGATGGTATTGGTCATTTTTCTAACAAATGTCCTCATAAGAAAAGGAGAAATGATGAAGGTTACTCAAAAGGAAAACAAACATATAAAGGCAAAAGAATTACAAAGAAAGTCTTTAAGAAAAGATTATGCACCAAAGAAGACATCTCATCATCAGATGAAGATTAAGTTAGTGAAAGTGAGACAGGACGAGTTTTATTCATGGTAGTAAAAGACTCTGACAAAGAAGACTCCGAAGAAGAATATGAAGAAGCCAACGAAGAAGTCGAAGAAGAAATTGAAGAGGCAAAAGTTGATTTTAGAGAAGAATTAATGTGTTCCATAGAAGTTATCAGAAGATAAACGAAGAAGAACAAGAAACTACAAGAAGAACTAGACAAGAAATAAGACACTCAAGAACTAGAATAAATGATCAAAAAATTGAAAGTTCAAATAGAAGATAAAAGAATTGAAGAAGCACTCAAAGAACAACTAGAAGAAAAGGGCAGGATCATCAGAAACTTGGAAGCAGATATTGGCACATTAAGAAAGGAAATTCAAAAGAAAAATATGCGGAATAGCTCAAAATTTTTTGATGACATTATTAGCAGTCAAAAATCTCATTTTGACAAGACCGGACTTGGATACAATCAGACAGAAAAGGGATCAAGCTCCAAAACAACAGAGCAAGAAACCTATCCAAAAAGATATGCAGAAACAATAAAAGGGGATAGGAAGATAAACAAAGAAGATTATAGGGACACTCCTCCACCGAGAATATTTAGATTTCAAAATCAACAAACAACAAATAGGCCTCAAGAAGAAGAAGGATTCACAAGAGAACCTCCTTTCAAAATATCCTCAACTCCAAGGTATCAAACTATATTTTTTGGTTTATGTTATGCATGTAATAATTTTGGACATAAAGTTGTGAATTGCAGAGCTAACAACAGGAACACCGACAACTTTGGGAGTTACACACAAAGGGGTTATTCAAGAAGGCCTAGTGAAACACAAAGAAGAAAATACAACAGGTTTGAATCATTGAGTAATGAAGTGGAATGTTACAAATGTAAAAAATTTGGACAAGTGGCCAAAGCGTGAAGAATTACAATCCCTCCTAAAGAACCTCAATAGAACAAGAACAGTCATAAATAGGAACCACAGAAAAGGACATGGATAAGAAAGTAAGACCAGTATAGCAATGAAGAATGCACACTCGTTCTACAAGATAAACAGAAGAAAAGTGGTTGGCATGTTGACAGTGGGTGTTCAAAGACATGACATGTGATAGAGACAAGTTTGTTACATTACGAAAGGAAATAGATGAATCAGTCTCCTTCAGAAATGATGATGCAGCCAAAATCATTGGAAAAGGCACAGTCTGAATTGGGAACAAGAATGAAAAGGCAGAAAATGTTCTACTAGTAGAAGATATGAAACATGATCTTCTAAGTGTGAGTCAAATGTGTGTCCAAGGTCATAAAGTTACTTTCAATTCACAAAAGTGTGAGATAAGAAAAGAAGGTTCAGGAAAATTGGTCGCTACAACTACAAGAACTTCAAGC
>SNQJ01S0192843.1:0-14702 GCA_010110895.2 Picea sitchensis | reverse complement strand
AAACGAATTTAATGTGAAATGGAAAGTGGTCACTAAGAAAAAATCTATAAAAGAAATGGCTGAGAGGAGGAATGGGGGAGACTGGTTATGAGTAAGGTTATGTTGCAGAAATTATGACTAGTTTTACTTGTGAGAGTTGGGATACCCAACTTGAGAGAGAGAGTGGTAGCTCTACCTTGCGAGGCGAGTTGGGAGATATAGTATTTTGGTTGTGGTGGTGTGTGGTCCCTTTGCGGCTCGGGGGGATAAGGGGGAAGAAGAGTACCCATAGCGTTAGCTAGGAGGTACCGATGAAGTCTTAGAGATTAGTGAAAGGGAGTTAGACGGAGCGCCAACACGTAGGAACATCTTCGACTCCTTCATCTTCGATTACGGTATTTTATTTGAAATTGTATTTACATGGGATTTTAAGTTGTAAAATTGAGTTTTTAAATTTTCCATAATCTGTATGAAGCCTCGGATATCGAGTTGTAAATTTTTAATTAAATGGGTGTGTGTTGTAGGAGATTAAATCCTCACATAGTTTCTCTCAAATTAAAAAAAGGGGGAAAAACAAAAAAGATTATGTGTTGGACAATGGAAATTGTTCTTCCGCGATCCTTACTTTTACTATTCCCTGGGAAGTAACTTGGGTGCTACAATTTAAACTTATGTATATGTACATTGTGCTTACTTCTTCGTCTATGTCAGTAATAAACATCCAAATTTTGGTTAATTGGTCAGTGGGAATATGATCCAAAAAGGATCCAAAGAAGACTAAGGACAACTCAGAACTCGTAGAAGCAACTTAGCTCAGAATGATCTCAGCAGATAGAGAAAGGGAAAAAATTCAAAGTTCTCAAAACTCAGTGAAAATCCAATAATCACAAAGAGTGTGTCGCAAGCTTTCCAACGACACAAACGACTCATCAAACAAAGTTATGGATCGAAATATATTCGTGGTCAAAGTTTGGTCAACCTAGCCCAGTCAGCAAGAGATGAGCCAACATTCGTACTGCTGATGTTGGCATCAGTACAGATGATGTCAACATCTGTACAACATATTTGGCACATGTAGGAGGTGACATGTGTCATGCTGACATTAACATGATGTCATCATGGTGACGTGGAAACAATAGAGGCTTCCACATGTCAGTCATATTTGGCCTTTTCGGGTCATTCTGTGGACCAGTAAAAATGCACCACGTGGCAATCCATATAGCCATGTGGCAGACCATACGATGACGTGGCAGGTCATACATTGACGTGGCAGGTGATGGTATAGTTGGTTCATGTGGAATTGGCTTCCATGTGGCCCAGTCATGGGCTACCATGTGGCAGTGGGAAAATTCCCAATGACAGACTAAGAATGAAATTTCAAAATATATATATATTGGCGGGTCCACCAAATCTGGCGGGACCCCTCCAAATCTGGCGACCAACCGACATCCAAAAGCACCGCTAAATTTAGTGGAACCAACTTTTATAAATAAATATATATGTTACAATCGATAAGACAAAAGGGGAGGTCTGTGGGTTCAACCCCAGGACCTCCCCCTCAATCAACACCTTAACACTTGCTCCACTAACAAAATGCCCAACGACTTTCGTTGATTACAAAGACAATTTTTTTCTTTAGAAAGTGAATCCACCTAGTGCTAGAAGGATGGTGCATGAGGGTAAAAACCGACATGCTTTTTGAGACAAATTTATCATCATTTATTGCAGGTTGCAGGGCATGAAAACCGAGACAGAGTTTCTCTTGGGCCTAGGAGTACCATAGTCGGATTGAAGCATGGAGACAATCATTTTTGGGTAATTCGATGCCACAAATTCAATGGTGTTGTTTGTTTTCTGATCCAAGCAGAACTTCTGCAACTTGATTTCAGACTGAGGTATACTTATGTATTTTTCCAAAAAAAATTGTTGAGATAATAAAAAGTCCTACCCATTTGAGAACAGGACCTGGAGACATAGTCCACGATGGAGGAATTCCATTATCAAGTTTTTTGTGTTCAGATTTGATGCTTATCTCTCTTCATTATTGATCTTTTCCTTCTTTAATGGTGCACTTTAATTTATGCTCATTTAATGCAATTCTTTATAAGTCACTTCGATGAAAATATCCTGAATCATGTTGGTACCAGAGTAGTCATATTTGGCTTGAATTGTTGAGTGTGAATGCTTACTAGGGCCAATCATAAGAAGGGTGAAGGAACTCTTAAGACTTTCAATCGTGAAGTTGGTCATGCATCTTTAAGGAAGAAAATGGCAGAAGAGGATAAGCATGATGAATAGGAGAAAAAATTCCATATGGTCTTTTATCGCATGTCAGAAATAGTCGAACGAATGTATGGAGACTACGAGAAGAGGATGAAGAAGAAAGGGAAGAAAAAGGAAGAACATGTGGATGATGATGCTTCGGTAAATCAAGGGGATGGAGGAGACCCTCCTAAGCCTCCATCTTCACCATCAAGTTCTATTTCTTCTTCATCTGAGCATTCTCATCATTCTAGCCATAAAGCCTCTTTTAAGAAACCATTACTAAAGCTTGATGTAAAATTTACTTTACCTATGTTTAATGGAGATGTTAATCCTAAAAAGCTAGATAATTGGATCCGACAGGTTGAAGTATACAGTTTTTCTCAACATATTGATGAAGAGGAAGTTAAAGTGCAACTGGCTTCTCTTCAGTTGGAGGGCACTACTCTCGTATGGTGGGAGAAAAAACTTCAGGACAGAAGTAAGTGTGGTAATCTTCATTCCTCATGGTCAGAATTTAAATCAATGATAAGGAAGCAATTTTATCCATTGGGTTATTTACATAAAGCAATGATGGAATGGAAAACTTTAAGACAAAGTAAAGGTCAAACTGTACAAAGTTTCACAGAAGAATTTAGGAAGAAAGCTCTTGCATTAAAAATTCTTTTGGATTCTTATGAAACTTTAATGAAGTATATTGGCGAACTTCACAATTATATTCATCATACTTTGCTATTGTTTAAAAGGGGGAAGAATGTTCAAGAAGATCCCACAAAGAAACCTTCCAATCTCCCACATAATCCATTTAAGAATTTTAAAAGGAAGGACAAGAAGACTGCCACAATGACGAGAGAAGGAGGAAAGCCATCTTGCACTCATTTCAATAAAAGTGGTCACAATAATGAACATTGTTGGAAAATACATCCATAGAAGAGACCGAAATAGTTCAGTGGAAAGGGGAAGACAAAATCATTGCTATAGTGCAACAAGATCTTGGTTCTGATTCAAGAGACGAGGGAAAGATCACAGTGGTTGGAGTACAAGGTAAATATTCCATTCATGCTAGTTCAAATTACAATAATGAATCTCATGATGATGAACGAAAGAGGAATGAATTATTTCACATAAGAGTTGTATCTAAACACACTAAGATAGATACATTGTTTGATCTGGGTTCCCAAGTAAACTTGATATATGAAGTACTTGTCTAGAGGGGTCACAAGAGTCTAGCGTCGTGGTGAGTGTCACAACTAGAGGTCAGTTGAGGAAATCAACGCCTCGATTGGTAATTCTTGTTTTATATTTGATGTTGAGGTGGAACTACTACAGGTATGTGGACTTCTAATGGTAGTCATTCTACAATGTTCCTTGTGTTTGCATGAAATACAGTGGCTTATGATCAGTGTGGATCACTGTATCCTTCCCAAGAATGTAATGTCTCCACTAGAGGCAGGCTTGTACAATGGAGTACATTTTTTTGTCGTAAGTAGGGTACTTATGAATGGAATATGATAGTGTCTCACTATGATAGGCCACGAGGTGGTCATGCTAAGTGAGGACTATGCTCAAAGAATAGTCTGAAGCATATTTATTGATCTCAAAGGGATGATACAGGTCCTATAATGAAAGTATTGGGGATGAGAACAAGCACTACTTGAAATCATCGAACGCTTGTTGTTGGGAAAGGCCCCACACAAAGTTTTTATTACCACCACCTGTGGTTACTTCGATGAGGGTCCATGCAATATGGGAGAATCCCAACATGAACCTGTGATAGAAATTGGCAAGGCCTAAGAAGCTTTGAAGCTTAGTGAGTGTGGTTGGGACTGGCCAATCACAGAGGACCTAGATATTTTCTATATCCACATGCACACCATGTTTATCAATGATGTAGCCTAGTTACTAGACCCTATCCATGCCGAAGGATAATTTTTCCAAGTTGGCATGTAGCTTGTGTTTACGTAGGGTGTGCAAAACCTATTGAATATGCCGCAAGTGTTACGGCCAAGTCTTGTTGTAAATGAGGATGTCATCCATATACACCACTACAAAATCATTGGTTAAAGGTCACAAGATATCATCCATCATCCTCATGAAAGTTGTTGGAGTATTTGTCAAACCAAAGGGCATGACCATCCATTCAAAAACACCTTGTTTTGACTTGAAGGAAGACTTCCATACATCTCTCTATTCTATTGGGACCTGGTGGTAGACATACTTTAGATCAATATTACTAAAGTATTTGAACCCCTTGATTTGATCAAGGAGATCGTCGATTCGGGGAATTGAGTACCAGTTCCCGACTATGATTTTATTTAGGGCTTTCTAATCAATGCAAAGTCACCAGGTCCTGTGTTTCTTTTGCACCAACATGATTGGGCTCCTAGAAGGAAATTAGATGGGATGGATGTTCCCCTTGTGGATCAGTTATTAGATCTTTCATGGAGAGGAAGAATTGTTGGCTGACACAAAGATTTCTTCCTTGGCAGAGCCATCCAATGGTGTAGAGTTGCAGGTGTAGTGTTCTTGGTAGGGCTAGATGCTTGACAATATATGTAGAGACAAGGTTCTTCTGGCTACCACTATCAATGATGAAGTACAGTGGGGTGCCTTTCACCCATGGCTTTGAATGAAAGAGGTGTCTGCCTTCCTCTGGTTCGTTTGCTTCACCGAGTTAGATCTTGAAGGTAGCAACGGTAGCATTAGGTTCCACGTCAATGATTTGTCTCCCCTTATCTGGTTCTGACTCAGAGTCAGAACTTGCATCTGATTAAGAGGCCTTCACCTCAGCCACTAGCGACTTCTTTGAGCGGAAATCAGTTTTGTTATGCTAGGGGATTTTATGGAAGTCACACCACTTCCCGGTATCTTTCTTTGTCTTTCCAATGTCCTTCTTTGCTTGCAGCTTAGACTATTTTTCTTGAGGCTATCCATCTTTTCTCTATCCTTTTTTTTGCGGGTTTGGGCTACCGNCTATCCGGGGTTCCTGAGCCCAAATTGTCGCGTCTTTTGTTTAAGCTTCTACTCGATCTTGATGGCATATTGATAGGCCATGCCCAAGGACGAGATGTCCAGAAACTCTATTTCATCCTGGATGTATATATGAAAACCAACACGATACTTGAGCACCATATGTCACTCAGAATATTTGATACCCAGCTTGGTACGCAAGGTATGGAAGATATTTTTGAACTCTGTCATTGCTTGGTCTCTTTCCTACCACAGTGTGGTCCATTTTGTATACATGTCACCATAATTTCTGACATGGTAATATTGTTCCTTAATAACATCCCTGAAGGAATCCCAGGTGAACCTAACTGTAAATAATGAGGGTTCATTTGTTTTCTTTTTCTCACAGAAAGTCTCCCACCAATATTTGACATGGGGAACAAATTTGAGGAGTGCAAACATAATATTTTCTTTGTTTGAAAAGTTATGGATAGAAAAATACCCTTCTAGTAGATTGAACCATTTGTCTACAACATTTGCATCTATCTGACCTTCAAATATAGGAATATCAAATTTGATTTGTACCTTGAAGGGGGCGACACCTCCGCTTGAGGAAGATGCATCTCCTGTTAGTAGCTGCCGAAGAATTTGAGCAAAACTATCCAACATCTTGTCCTTTGTTGCATGAGGGATTCCTCAAGCAACATTTTGAAAGGATATCTTGTCTCTTCATATTTATTTTCTCCCGACATGAGAGGTTTCTTTAGCATGCGAGAGATTTTTTCCTCAAGAGAAACAAGCTCGAGACCCAATTATTTGTACCCTGACCTCGTTGGGGACATTCATTAAAAACGACAAGGAGAAGACCTCTCTGATACCACTAATCTGGATTTTATGAGAAGAATGAAATGAATATAGATTATTATTATTCTTAACACATAAACACAAGAAAAAATAAGAGAGATATAGTCAAACTGGATTCCATTCAATAAGGAAATATGCTGAAATTGTAAAATGCAGACTCAAATAGGCTTGTTATATTGGTGGTGGCTTATCTATGAGAAGAGATATGACGATTGTGCTCATTCGCAAGAAGATGGTTAAAATGAGGCTCTCCAATCCTTTTTTACAATAAAAAGGAATTCCAAAACCCTAGACTTCCAAAAACCTAACCCTAGGAGATGAAGTACCAAAATTCATGTGGGCCCCATTGGGGTAAGCTACTACATCAACTTCATCAGGTCATAACTTTTGCATATGATATGCGTTTTAGGCGCACGATATCCCATTGGAAAGGTTTATCTGAGGAATATACATGTTTCCATCATAATCTAACTTTTTCCACATTATAAATGAGGCAATCCCTAAAAACATTGTTTAGGGCCTCAAAACCACCTTGGAAGTCGGGGACCCAAAAACTAGGAAAAAACTACCAAGCTGGAAAACTGCCAAAATGATCCAGTTGGAATAGGTTGGATGCCACCGACATCCATATGGATCAAGTGTTTCCATCAATACCAAAGTGGAATATTGTTGGACAATTGGTTTGGACAGTTAATTTTCATTGATGTCAACCCTTGTAGAGTGATCTTAGTCATTGATGTCAACCCTTGGAGAGTGATCATTAGAGAATTGGTTGTCGTGTTAGAGGTCTACCATTGATATTGTCACATTGTTAAGATATACACTTGTTATGTTAAAAATCATGGTACATGTTGATGTACATGGTTGATGTGCATAGTCGACACATGGTTGGTACAGGTGATGATGTGCATGGTTGGCACATGGTATGGTATAGGTGTTGATGTGCATGGTTGATGCATGGTATAGGTTGGTCATGGTCATGGAACCCAAGTGTTAATGTGCATGTTTGATGCATGGTACAGGTTGTTCATGGTCATGGAACCTGTTAGCACTAAGAATCACCCTCAGATTTCAAGAGGATAAGCCTAGTACCCATCAAAAGGTTTGTAAATGTAAATCAATGATTAAAGGTCAAATGGACAAAAGATCAGCATAAGAATGTTTTAACACGGAAATATGGGCTAGCATGCATAAGAAAATGAGGTTTTGATTAAATTCATTCAGTGGTTAAGGATAAAAGTGAATAGAAGGAAGACTTAGTGAGGAAGGTGGATAAGTCTTCTATAAGCATCAGGCCTTCAAGTAGCTAGGTGAAGAAAAAATCAGTCACAAGACCTTATTGAACTTCAACTTTAAAACACTGCAAAATATTCATAGCAACATTATAATCAAACATCCATTATAACAAAACCACAACATCTCATATAGATCATCCAGTCATGAGCATTTCAGAATAAGAGGAAACAAGATGATGAAAATAAACTGACTTCTATTAATGAAAATGTCTCAAGTCTTATACATAACCATAAAACAACTATGTTTAGTAAAAATATTACAAAATAGGGAGCTCTACTCAACGATTCGAACCCCAACATACCATTCATCTGATGTATTTATAATAAAAAAGTAGACAACAACTAGAGGTGTGAGATGGCCTTCCTATCCTAGGATTCTCCCCAAAAAGATACTAGTCTAACATTGTACAAACAGATCTAACAAACTGCTAAAATTAAGGAGCATGTTAGCAACAACTCTAACAAAATATGAATGACATGTAATATTGTTGCTTGGGTGCATATTCTCCAATTCCATGTGTCCTCAAATCCTGTATGTTGATCTCCAGTTGCCACCTGTTGATCTTTGGTTCCCTCCAAATCATCAAATCCAACAGGAAGCAATGAATTCAAAACCTCTGACTGTAATGACTAGTTCGTAGCACCATTCCGTAACGCATTCGGTAGACGATTCCATAGAGTGCTCCTATAAAACTGCTCTGCAAATTCTGTAGAGCCCATTTGTAAAAGTTATCTGCATATTCTGTAGCGCTCGTTTGTAAAATTGCTCTGCAGATTCTGTAGCACCCATTTCTAAACTATTCTGCAGATTCCATTGCACCTTTTCTGTATCTAGCTAGGTGATTCTGTAGCGCCTTTAGTAGCGGAACTACATAACAGTCTGTGTAGATGATTTTTTAGTGCTTGATGCTACAAAATCTCTGTGTTTTTACTGTGTTATGCAACGAATCCTCAAAAAAAAAAAAAACCTTAGTAGATGGACTTTGAGCCTGTAAATGCCTCCATAGGTGAAAATATCATATTTCCTTGAACACTTCAAGTTTGCAAAAAGTAATCATCACCAAAAATGGGTCTATCATACTTCTCCATTTACTTTCTCAATCTGGAACTTCTCCTGGTTGTAGGAGGGCTTCCCTCTATAACAACAACATCTCTTTCATTTGCAGGGGAACTCCTCTCTACTTTAGGGGAATTTCTTTCTATTGTAGTTTATGCTAGAACATTTAAGTTCCTCTGGGATAGATAATTCTTGAAGGGCTGCAATTATTATTTTAGATTTCTGTTTTGGGATTGAATTCTTTTTTTTGCCTATACAGAGTCTTAAGTTTCCTATGGAGAGGCAAGAATCTTCTTGTTGTAAAACTTTCCAGATCAAGGGTTTCATTGTACATGTCCATGAGCTCCTTCATCTTCCTTCTCTCAGTCAAAATTTCTTCCTTCAAATGGGAAAATTCTTTTCTCGCATCCCTAAGTTGTCTAATCAATCTCTTGAAAGTGGGATTATCAGGGGGAGAGTTGATGTTTATGATTTCAATAGGCATCTTAGTAGCTTCCTGTTTACCTTTATCTTTCATTTGAACTAATGTTTTTGTCATGACCTCGATAGGCTTCCCAATTGTGTCACTTTTACTTTTAACTTTGTTTGGGACTAAATCCGTGGGTATGACTTCTGTTTCAACAAATTCCTTATGGGCTGATGATCTAGTAAAAGGCCTCCTGACTATGGTCTTAGATGCTACAGCAGGTGAGGGGAAATGCAATTTTCTCCCCTTCTTAGTTGTGGTTTTGGTTGATGAAGGAACTTCTTCCAATTCATGTGCAGGATGAGGTGAAAATTCTCTTTGTGGGGAGTGATGGATCTCCCTCTCTTCGTCTTCAATTTCCTTAGGGGTTTCTTTGTCTTGGGTAGTAGGTTTTATCTTTCTCTTCTTACTTGTTTCTTCTTGGGAAACACTACTAGCTGGAAAAGGGATCTACATCCTAGATTGAGGAGTAGAGGCTATATCTAGCTGCAGATTGGCAGAGACAATGAATTGTTCCCAAGAAAGGTTTATTTTCTTCAAATATTCCATAACCAACATCCTGACCAACCCAGAATGGAAAACACTAGTGTCCACAGCCTTGGACTTGGCTTGGACCCTATCAGCCATCTTTACCATACTTCTTAATAGATAAACAAGTATATTCATTAGAACCTTACTAGTGAAATGCAGCAAGATTCTAATGTGATATTGGTATATCATGTTAAATCTTCCCTCACATGTAAAATACCTCTAGATAATCTTCAACATTTTATCAAAACCCTCAACTAGGTGGATCGTAGGCACTCCCTTAGATAAAATGTCTTTCTGATAGTCTGGCTTGAGGAAATCCTTGGAAAAGTCTGCATTGAGAATCATGGATTTGAACCACCTCTCACCAGTGTTGGGTATCTCAGTGGTTGCTGCAATAGTGGCTTCAGATACCTCCAACTCAAGGGTTCCTACCTTGGTCATAGTGCCATCAAAGTTTAAGGAAAACTTCCTTTCTACTTTAGGGTGTCCCCTCTGCATGTTTTTACAGAAAGATAGGCAACCAACCCTTTGGAAAACCTCCCTGATCATAGGCTCATCTTCAAACAGGTGCATGTCAGAAGGCTTGGTCTTGGCCACACTCCCACCCTTGTGAGACTTCTTCTTTTGAGGTGTATCCATGGAGAGAAGAAGAATATAAAAACTGTAATGCTATGAGAGGTAAGGAAACCAAAAAGAGGCAAAGGTATTCTTAGCTTTGAAGGTTATCCATAATTGGTCATTCAGGTCTTTCCTCCAATTCACTTTTGAATTAACAAGAGACTGGTCTGATGGCTTAAAATGAGGAAAAGATACTCTGAGAAATGATATGTAGGGAGACTACACTGTTCGGGTTTTAGACTGTCATTAAGCCACCATACAAGGTCATCAAAGATTTAGAAACGCAAGGGATCCTAACTCCTCACTGCAAGTAGACTCGTGAGATAAAATTATAAGATGAAATAGTGAAAAAGGATAGCTAATGTTGGGGTTGTGAGCGTAGAATATGGCAATGGTTTGACAGGGAATTTGCAGTGTTGGAACAGGGGATCCGTAACACAGTCTAGCAGTAGTTTCAGTAGTGTAGTGTGGACAATGTGAGCCAATATGATAAATGGGAGTTCAAAATATGAAGCAGATGGTATCAGTTCCAGTGGAGGAAAAATTCATCATGCAAAACTATATGGAGTTTGTGGCAGAAGAGGTAAAGACTCTGGTAGGTGGGAGAAGTTGTAGCTTGCAGTGCCAAGCACTACCAAAAGATAAGACAGAAACACCGTAACGATATTCAATGTAGATTGAATGGCTCATGAAATACCTAGACATTGTAGTTGATAATGGAAGATCTGTAACAAGCCTGGAGTTGTTACATCCACCTCGGTCTCTGATTCACCTCAGACAGTCAATTCTGTCGCACAATATGCAGCTTTGTCTAGAATAGTAGTTTCAGCAGCACCGAGCTTAAGAGCAGGATTTCAAATTTGGTAAACAGTTAGAACCTCATAAATGACCAAATCATAATATTCCTTTTGAATATAAGGGTGTTGAAAACAATAAAATACATGACATCATCTTGATGATGGAGAATGATGGTAAAGGGCAAGATTGTACAAAGATGTGCTACAGAAATGCCTAGTGAGTTGTCAACTCCCTTTACAAAGTTAGATTTGACTTCTTAACCAACAATTGGATAGAGTGGAGAGGATCAAGTATATGAGTGGATGGAGTGACTTGTCAGGTTTGTAGAGTCATTGGGTCGATAGTTCTAGCTGTCAAGTCAAGTGATGAGTCAAGAATATAAACCAAAAAATGAACCTAAGGTATAAACCATAAATATGGGTCAAAATGTGAATCAAGTCCCAAGCCTTTATTTGTTCATACTAATCTAAGAAAATCACAAAAGGAAAATTAAAACAAACTTAAAAGACTAATGGGTAAAAATTAAAACCTAAAGAGAAAATTGACCCATGACGACTTCATGTGATAACATCAGCTTCACAGGGGATGGCATGCTCCCTGTGAGCTTCCAAGAACAAGCAACTTCAGTGTCTTATCCTAAGGCTATGGTGCCATTTTATTCAAACAAAAATAAAAAATAAAAAGTTATATTTACAATGAATGGAAATCCACTCATGGATTAAGCAAAATACTTTTTCAGAAATTTCCCATTGACAGGGCCATCAAAAACTTCATAATCCTCCAAGATCTGCAATTTATAAGTGTTATTTGAAAATACCTCAGAAATATTGAAAGGACCAATCCACAAGGCTTCGAATTTACCATGTTTTCCTTTGTCTTGCTTGGGTGCATACCACTTGAGCATTAGATCTCCCAGCTTGAAATCTTCTTTGCTTACCTTCTTGTCAAAGGCTTGATTGATATTTTGTTGATGGTCTTGTGCTTTGTCAAATAGCTTCTCCCTAGTATGTTGTACTTCTACCAGCTGGTGTATCCTCGTGACCATATCATCAGGTTCTCCTTGGTAGTCTTGGAGGAATTTTTCCACAGGCAAGGAAAGATGGATATGAAAGATAGCCTCAACCCCATATACAAGCTGAAAAGGGGAAACACCAAGTGACCTCTTTGTTGTAACTCTATCAGCCCATAAGGCAAATTTTAGCTTTGAGTCCCATGCTTTCTTGTTGTCTTCTAACAATTTCTTGATGATCTTTATGAATCTCTTGTTAGAGGAATATGCCAAACCATTTCCTTGGGGGTAGTAAGGAGTAGAATGGACTAATGTAATCCCATACTGTTCATAGAATTTGATTGATGGTTCATCTTTGAAGGAGGTAACATTGTCAGTAACAATCTTGCTTGGACAACTAAATATTGACATGATATCCTCAAGAAAACTAATGATTACCTTGTGGGAGGCACTTCTTGTAGGAATAGATTCTATCCACTTGGTGAAATAATCAGTGGCAGTCAAAATCCACCTATGCTAACCACTTGAAGCTGGATGGATTTCCCTAATGAATTCAAGACCCCATTGTTGAAAAGGTCCAGAAACCATCACAGCCTTCAAAGGCAAAGATTTGAGTTGTTGCTTTCTAGAAAACTTTTGGCATTTGAAAAAATCTCTAATATTTGCACAAACATCAATAGAAAGGCTAGGCTAGAAATACCTAGCTCTGAGGATCTTATAGGTTGTAGTTCTCCAAAAGTGATGGCCCCTGCATAATCTGTCATGAAAGTTAGTCATGGCCTTTTGGGCCTCCTGTGGATCTAGAAGTATCAAAATAACTCCTAGAGGATATTTCCAATACAAGACATGATCAATGAGACAATATATGATTTCTTTAAGCTTCAAATCTATCCCCTTGTTCTTTTCCAAACCATCAAGAGGTTGCAACTTCTGCTGAAAATATATGATGTCTTTATACCAAGTGCATTCTGCCAAATTTGGGCTGATATAAGAGCTTTTATCAGCAAAATCAGCTTGCTGATTTTCTGAGTTTATGTTGATGAAATTAACCTCTAAATCGTTGCAATTTGATTCATCCAGCAACCTAGCTAAACCTTGGCCTTTCATTGATTTAGTGGGCTTCATTTCAAGGTCAAATTCTAGAATTTTGGCAATCCATTTGCTCATCTTCCCATCTATGTCAAAATGGATAAGTATCTCTTTCACTGAGGCTGAGGGGACTTAGGAAAAAATATTTGAATGCATAGTGTATACTCTAAAAGACTTGAGGGATTTGAACAAATCATAACCCTAATTTTCCATGATATCATATCTCATTTATGCATCCCTCAATTCTTTGCTGAAAAAGGAAATAGGTTGCTCTAACCCCTCTATATTGTTTTGCAACAAAACAACAACCAATGTGTCAAATGTGGCAAAAGAAAATATCATAAACTCCTTGGAATAGTCAGGTATGATGACCACAGGTGCTTCAATCAAGGCATTTTTTATTTGATCAAAATAATCTCAAGCCTCAGTAGTCCATTTCACCTCATTTCCTTTCCTAAGCATGGTTGTAATGTACTTCACAAATTCAACAAAGTTAGAGATGAACCTTCTTGGAAAATTGATTTTCCCCAAGAAAGACTGAACTTCTTTCTTAGATCTAGGAAGAGATAAGGTCTGGATGTCCTCTACTCTAATTGGATCAATTCTTACCCCTTATGCTGATACAATGTGCCCCAATAACTTACCTTCCTTCATAGAAAACAAAGACTTCTTAGGATTGAGAGAGAGACAAAACTTTTTGCACTTCAGGAAGACCCTTTTCAAATGATGATAATGCTCTTTATCATATTTTGAGAACATTGTAACGTCATCTAGGTAGATGACCACAATTTTTTCCTTCTCCCCAATAAAGGAAATATCCATTTCTCGTTGAAAGGTTGCTCTTGAACTCATTAATCCAAAGGGAATTTTAGCATACATGAATGTGCCCCAAGGAGTAGTGAAGGATGTCTTCTCTCTATCTTCAGGAAAGACAGAGATCCGATTGTAGCCAGAGAGGCCATCAATCATATACATCCTAGATGAACCAGTCACTCTCTGCAAAATATGATCCATCTTTGGCAAGGGGTAATTATCTTTCTTGGAACTTCTATTCAAATTCCTGAAATCAACACATAGTCTAATTTCCCCATTTTTATTCCTCACAGAGACCAAGTTAGCCACCCACTCAGAGTATCTTAAAGGAATGATGATATTGGCATCCAACATATTTTTCACTTCTTTTTCCATAATAGGAAGTAGCATGGGATTTATTTGTCTGAGTTTGTGCCTAAAAGGCTCGGTCTCCTCTTTCAAAGGGATCTTATGTTCAATTATGTTTGTGTCATGTGTTTGTAAATATTCATATTTCCAGGAAAACACATTAGAAAAATCCTTTAAAATCTTGACATACTCAACCCTTTGTTCCTTTAACAAGTTGCTAGACAACTTCACATACTTTGGATCCTCCTCTGTACCTAAATTTCATTCAGTCACATCATCATTTTCAGTTGAACCTTTAATCTTTACAACAACATCATTTCTGTCAAATAAACTCTCAAAGGGGACTAGTCCTTTTGGAATATGGTTACTGGGCCACTAAACAATATGATGGTCAACAATTTTATTCAGAAAAATATCAGCATGAGGTATTTTTTCATAATCATAATCTTAATCATTATGTAAGTCATAAAACTCATCCACAGTCTCAATAAATCTTTTTATCTCAAGATCATCCTCAAAGACCTTCCAATGTTTTACATTGTCAGGTATAGAGGGTCTATACTTCACTTCCACATCATATTTGAGTTTAGGGGGTAAAGAAACTCTGAAATTACTTGTTGAGAA
>SNQJ01S0192842.1:0-17824 GCA_010110895.2 Picea sitchensis | reverse complement strand
GATAGATGCAACGCTCTTCCTCCATTTTTATCTCACATTCTTCACATAAAATTATGAGTGTTTTAAATTTAGATAGATAGTCTCCAAGGCAAGAAAAATCACTTGGACTTAAGGTCGGTACTTGATTTTATAATTGTTGTGCTCGAATAATATTGAGTTTACGATAGAGATGATTTTCAAATGAGTTGGGTGTAGAGGAGAGGAGAAAACCCTAGTTCCAATCTCGATGCGAACCGCTGCATGACTGAACCAGGACACGCCACAGCAAACCACCTGCCAAGATCAGGCATAGACAGTCATCTGGTCTGATCCGTCAATATGAACACAGAAGAGGGGGGGGAACCCCCCTCGTACAACAATGTTACGGCTAACAATCGATCGGGCACAAGGGAAAAATGACCATCCTTTGAACCGCCACAACAGATACGCGAACAACTCCTTGCCAGAGAACAAGGACTGAACAAGGAAATGGAGACGGAAGCCAGTACGTCCCATCCAAAAGCACCTCATGGGTGGGAGCCTGGAAAATTCATCCCACAAATGGAAAAACCCCCGAGATACATCATAAGCTCAACAAGAGTGGGGGAACATACCCAATTCATGCAAGAGAATGCCCTCATTGGCAAAATTTCTGGGACTGTGGCCATCCGAACAGGATCTAAACAGATGGATAAAACACTGGTGGAATCCCAAAGGTGACTATGAGGTTCAACTTAGCTCTAAAGGCTTCTTCACAATCATTCTTTACAACCCAGAAGACCGAGATCGAATATTTGAGAATGGCCCATATTTCTACAACTCACCAGGGCTATTCCTAAGATTCTGGACAGAATGCTTTAGCCCAGACAAGGAGGACTTCACAATGGCACATGTCTGGATCCGCCTCTATTCCTTGCCGCCAGTGTTCTGGCTGGAGGAGATTCTCATGGGAATAGGTAATACAGTGGGTCACTATGTTAAAACCTCAGAAGCCACAAAGCAAAAGAAATACACCTCATACACCTGAATATGTGTTTATATGAATATATCTAAGGCTCTACCAGGGGAAGTAATGTTGGAATATCAGAACGAAGGCTGGAAACAAACACTGGACTACGAACATATCCCTTTCCATTGAAGGAAATGTCATCAACATGGCCACCTGTTCATAGACAGCCCCCTGAATAAGCAAGCTATCAAAGCCAGTGATACCACACAGAAAGATGGCTTCACCATTGTCACGGCCAGAAAGAAAAACCCTCCCAAAAAGTAGATCCCCGACCCCAAGCCTAAGATCTCGACCAAAAACTCTTACGAGATACTGAACCAGCTATCGGAAGAAGAAGAAATCCAAGATCCACACAAAGAGTCGCAACAGGGCAAAGAACAGAACCAAACCCTTTCCTCCTCTTGCCCAAACCAGGAAATCTACCCAGAAGAGAGAGGAGACGGAGACGAAGACATCTTAATGCAGATGGATGCTCGAGATTTACCAAGTATTGACCTTGAGAAACTTGAGGAAGCCCTCAATCAAAAGGATCTGCAAGCCCTCCCTGAAGAGCAACTCTGAAAGGTACACAAGGTATTTCTCGACTCAACAGCGGGATCCATGGCACACTTAGGCATAGCCATAGAATCAGGTTCATGCTCAAAGAAGATACCACGAGAGAACAAAAGAAGGGGGCGCAAACCAGTACATCAACTAATCAAGGAGGCAGGTAATCTCATGATCAACTCAGGACAGATTCACAAGCTCTCAGAGGGATACCCCCACCCAACACCACCCTCATTATGATGAAGATCATCACTTGGAACATTAGAGGACTCAATGGCAGATCCAAACAAAGGATCCTCCGAGACTGCATCAAGGCAGAAAACCCAGATATTCTAATGTTACAAGAAACGAAATGTGCAAAGATAGAAGTTGAAACCATCTTCCAACGCATCTGGAGAGGATGCGACTTTGTTCTAATAGACTCCTCAGGGGCCTCAGGGGGTCTGGCCATACTTTGGAACCCGAACAACACTACTCTCAGTAGATCTTTCTCCACAATAGGCACCATAACAACCCACTTTGAAGTCACAGGCTCGAATCAGGAGGGGACCATCACCAACGTCTATCGACCACAAAGTCAATAGGAAAAAGATAAATTTATGGAGCAGCTAGCTCTTATCAAATCATTGGTAACCACACCTAACTAGATCATAGGAGGCAATTTCAACATGATCTTGTCGCTGGAGGAAAAAACCGACGAGAGCAAAAGGCTAGAACAAGACAATGGTAAGTTCAAAACCCTTATTGAACAGCTAAAGTTAGTAGATATAGAGAACAACAATGGTACTTTCACTTGGTCCAACCGCAGATCAGGAAACAACATGTAGCCTGTCCCCTGGACCGCTTCTTGGTGGCTGAGGAACTAATTGAAAAGATCCTTTGCATGGAAAGTCTCATTCTCCCTAAAGTTGGATCGGACCACTGGCCAATAGCCTTCCATCTAGAAACAGAGGCAATACCCAAATATAAACCCTTTCGATTTGAGAAATTCTGGCTCACACACCCAGACTTTCATCAGCTTGCAAAAACATGGTGGGCTCAGGCAGAAATAGATCATGGTACTACCATGTACAGATTCTAGCAACGACTCAAAAACTTCAAGCAATCGCTAAAGCACTGGAATAAAAACACCTTTGGAAACATACTCCAAAGCATGCAGGAAATAGAGAACAATCTAATGGAGATACAAAAAACTTTCATTTCAGGAACTCGAAATGTTGAACTAATGGAAGAGGAAGAGAAGCTACAAACGCAACTAGAAGAAAGGAGAAAGCAAGAGGAAATTTTATGGAGGCAAAAGTCCAGGGTACAATGGCTTAAAGAGGGGGAAAAGAACAGAAAATTCTTCCACAAAACCATGGTACACCGCCGACACATCAACAAAATTACTCATCTAGAGGATGGATAGGGCAATCCAATCAGAGAACATACCCAAATAGAAGCAGAGCTTAATAGGTACTACCATGATCTCCTAATGGAAACTAAGAAGGATAGAGACGCAGCCATCAGACGAGTAACCAGTCACATACTCTCTTTGGTGACCCCTAAACAGAACGCAGCTCTAATGTGTTAAGAACCCAGAATCCAATACTGAATACAAAAGAACCACAACAGATATAGAAGAACAATATAGAAAAACACAACTTTATTATATCAAACCCTTGAGGTAGGGCAACACCATACAATGGATCCTATTATGGAAGGGATCCTCTCCTATTCACTTGTAGGGCAACACCATACAATGGATCCTGTATTATGGAAGGGATCCCTCTCCTGTTCACTTGCCTCCTCTTCGAGGGGGATTCCTCCCAATGAGCTTCAGCTCCAAACACATCAATTCTCTCTGCCCCATTACATTTCTTTAACCCTTTATATAGTGCTACTATCACTTAAGAACATTCTAGAGGAGGAATCTTTCTAGAAGTAGAACCTTCTATGAAGTCCCTCTTTACATTTATTATATCTAACTACCATAGTGGGCCTTTATTTATCAATATAGTGGGACCTAGTCCACCTTGGCATTGAATGACCTCCACTATTATCACTCATGGCCCTCTGGGCCCCTCTACTACCTCTCTAGCTACCTTACATTCCATCCCCTTATGAAAGCATTTGGTTCCCAACGCTTACGTACAACCATATACCAGGGTCCCATAAATACTCAGGGATTGTAATGTTGAAGAAGACTGAAGAACCAAAGTTCCATGTAGAAAGTGAAATCCACCATGTTGAATTATTAGTCCAACCACCATTGTGTTCGGGTCCCATGTCCAAGTGCTCAATGTGGAAATCCCTCTGTAGAAGATTTGGAAACCCAATAACCAACTCCAAATGATGCTCCAAAGACTGACACCTATCAAGTGTGGATCCAAATAAGAAGATCCAATCCACATAGTGGAAAAGGGTCGTAGCAGAATCAGGGAAGGAATAATACCATTAGAATATGCATACTGAACGTTGGTGACTAGCTTTTGATGTGGGACCTTGATGTTCTCTACAAAGGTGGAGTAGAGTCATCAAATAAAAATATAGTGAAGGTCATCCCAGAAATGACAACCATCCATATACCAATCATCACAATCTGCCTCAAAAATCATACCAAGTATATATTTCTTGATTATATTCATCCCTGAGGCCATCCATAAGAAATATTTCAAAGATAAGTTATTCAATGAATCTTGAATACTATGAAACTATCATTGAGGCCATATGTGAGGCTGTCGGTGAGGCCAAGTAGGCTATTTGTGAGGCCATGCAAATGTGTGATCCAATCTATCATCCAATTGGTATTTGAATGATTCAAGAATTTCTTTCAAGGTTTGAGATGAAATAGCCATCCGATCACCCTATTAACTCTTCGCCCTCGCAGCCAATTTAAAACCTAAAAAAATAGACCCAAGAAATTTCGGATTAGAAAATCGCGGTTTTTTTGGAAAACCCTAAAAAACTGTTGAACTTAAATGCTCATAACTTCACTTCCCAGACCTGTTTCGGTTGATTTTTTGAAATTAAGTGAAATTGTGAGAAGAACTCAGAACTGTAATTTACTTGGGCAAACGTACCTACAAATGTCTATGAAATAAAATAAATCATGCTGTCGTCCGCAGAAAAACCTTGAAAATTGATTTTAAAACCTCAAGATCTTGACCTTCCGACCTGTTTCTGAAGATTTTTTTTAATTGGGTGTTTTTTTTAGAGGGACTCATATATACAACCATTTTTGCAAATTTTTCACAAAATATACAAAAATTGTCCAGAATGTCGCGGTCCCTCTTTTTTCTTGTCTGAAAAAAAATCTGCAAAATAAAAATATTTGTCCACAATGTCTGCCCAAGGAAAGTGCTCTGATACCAATTGTTAAGAACTCAAAATCCAATACTGAATACAAAAGAAACTACTAACATATATAGAAGAACAATATAGAAAAACACAACTTTATTATATCAAAACCCTTGAGGTAGGGCAACACCATACAATGGATCCTATTATGGAAGGGATCATCTCTTATTCACTTGTCTCTTCGAGGGGTTTCCTCCCAATGAGCTTCAGCTCCAAACACATTAATTCTCTTCATGTCTCATTACATTTCTTAACCCCTTATATAGTGCTACCATCACCTAAGAACATTCTAGGAGGAGGAATCTCTAGAAGTATAACCTCTAAGAAGTCCCTCTTACATTTATTATATCTAACTACCATAGTGGGCCTTTATTTATTGGCCATAGTGGACCTAGTCCACCTTACACTGAATGACCTCCACTATTATCACTATGGGCCCTTCCGCCCCCCTACTACCTCTAGCTACCTAACATTCCATCCTCCTTAAGGAGCATTGTCCTCAACGCTTGATGTACAACCATATACCAGGGTCCCATAAATAATTGTGGACCGTGTAATGTTGAAGAAGACTGAAGAAAACTAAAAGTCTGGCTGTAGAAAGGAAATCCACCATGTTGCATTAGTCCAATCCACCATTGTAAGCTCTGGTCCCATGTCCAAGTGCTCATGTGAAATCCCCTGTGAAGATTTTTGGAACCTAACCAACTCCAAATGATGCCCAAAGACTGACACCCAACATGTGGATCCAAATAAGAAGATCCATCCACATAGTGAAAAAGGGTCAGGCAGAATCAGAAGGAATAATACCAATCAGAATATGCAGACTCCAATGGGTGACTAGTTCTTTGATGTGGGACCTTGATGTTCTCTAAGGTGGAGTAGAGTCACCAAATAAAATATGGAAGTGGGTTGTCATCCCAGAAATGACAACCATCCCTAAGCACCAATCATCACAAACCGCCTCAAAATCATACCAAGCATATATTTCTTTGATTATATTCATCCCTGAGGCCATCCATAAGAAATATCTCCTGCATGTTATTCAATGAATCTTGAATAATAAGAAAACTATCATTGAGGCCGTCTGTGAGACTATTTTTGAGGTTGTTTGTGAGGCCATGTGTGAGGCTATTTGTGAGGCCATGTACAATGTGCATCTAATCTATCATCCAATTGGGATTTAACCATCTCAACTTTTCAAGTTTTGAGATGAAATAGCCATATGAGCACCATATGAACTCTTCAGTCCCCAGCTGTCACGAAAAACTCAAAAAAATAGACCCAAGAAGTTTCTGCAGAAAATCACAGCTTTTTGGAAAAACCCTCAAAACTTGAAGAAATTAAAATGCTCATAACTTCAATTTCCCCTAGACTCCGTTTCTGGTTGGGATTTTTTTTTTTTGAAATTGGGTGAAATTGTGAGAAGAACTCAGAACTGTAATTTATTTGGGCAAATTCAACCTCCAAATGCTACAAAAATAAAAAAAATCATGTCATTGCCTCAAGAAAAAACCGAAATATTGGGTAGATTTTAAAACCTCAAGATCTTGACCTTCCAGACTCCGTTACAGACAAATTTTTTTTTGAACTTAAGTTTTCTGAGAGAACTCAAATATACAAACGCATTTTTGCAAATTTTTCACAAAAATATACTCAAAATGTCTGGAATGTTATGGTCCTTTTTTCTTGTCTGAAAAAAAATCTGCAAAAATAAAAAAATAATATTTGTCCACAAATGTCTGCCCAAGGAAAGTGCTCTGATACCAATTGTTAAGAACTCAAAATCCAATACTGAATACAAAAGAACCACAACATATATAGAAGAACAATATAGAAAAAACAATAACTTTATTATATCAAAACCCTTTGAGGTAGGCAACACCATACAATGGGATCCTATTATGGAAGGGATCATCTCTGTTCACTTGCCTCTCTTCTGAGGGGCTTCCTCCCAATGAGAGTTCTCAGCTCCAAACACATTCCTCCTCTTCATGTCTCATTACATTGCTTTAACCCCTTTATATAGTGCTACTCATCACCTAAGAACATTCTAGAGGAGGAATCTTCTAGCAACCTTCTAAGAAGTCCTCTTTACATTTATTATATCTAACTACCATGCGGGTCTATTTAATAATATAGGGGACCCAGTCCACCTTACATTGAATGACCTCCACTATTATTACCTATAACCTCTGGGGCCCCCTACTACCCTCTCTAGCTACTCCATTCCATCCCCCAAGAAATCATTGTCCCTCAACGCTTGATGTACAACCATATACCAGGGTCCCATAAATAATTGTGGAACGTAATGCTGAAGAAGACTGAAGAACCAAAAGTTCCATGTAGAAAAGGAAATCCACCATGTTGCATTAGTCCAACCACCATTGTAAACTTCGGTCCCATGTCCAAGTGCTTCCAAGTGTAAAATCCTCAGAAGATTTTGGAACCCAATAACCAACTCCAAATGATGCTCCAAAGACTACACTATCATGTGATCCAACAGAAGATCCATCCACATAGTGGAAAAGGGTCGTAGCAGAATCAGGAAGGAATAATACCAATGTAGAATATGCGTGACCTAACTGGTGACTAGCTCTGATGGGACCCTGATGTTCCCTACAGAAGGTGGAGTAGAGTCATCAAATAAAATATAGAAGTGGTTGTCATCCCAGAAATGACAACTATCCAAGTACCAATCATCACAATCTGCCTCAAAATCATCATACCAAGCATATATTTTGATTATATTCATCCCTGAAGCCATCCATACAGAAAGTAATATCTCCTGCATGTTATTCAATGAATCTTGAATACTATGAAAACTATCATTGAGGCCATATGTGAGGTTGTTTATGTGGAGGCCAAGTGTGAGGCTATTTTGTGAGGCTTACAAAGTAAATGCATCCAATCTATCATCCAATTGGGATTTGAATGATTCAAGAATTTCTTTCAAGGTTTGAGAGGATGAAACATCCATCTGAGCACCCTATGAACTCTTTCTTCCCTGCAGCCGTCACGGAAAACTCAAAAATAGACCCAAGAAGTTTCTTGGTAGAAAATCTGTTTTTTGGAAAACCCTAAAAACTGTTGAACTTAAAATGTTCATAACTTCACTTCCTAGACTCCGTTTCTGGCTGATTTTTTTGGTGAAATTGTGAGAAGAACCTAGAACTGTAATTTATTTGGGCAAATTGGCCTCCAAATGCTCCAGAAATAAAAAATAAATCATGCCGTCGTCCGCAGAAAACCTGAAAATTTTGCAGATTTTAAAACCCTCAAGATCTTGACCTCCGACCGTTTCGGACGATTTTTTTAACTTGGGTGTTTTTCTGAGAGGGAATCAGATAGCTAACCATTTTTTGCAAATTTTCACAAAAATATACTAAAATGTCTGGAATGTTATGGTCCCTCTCTTTTTTTCTGCTCCGAAAAATCTGCAAAATAAAAATATTTTATTCACAATGTCTGCCCAAGGAAAGTGCCTGATACCAATTGTTAAGAACTCAAAATCCAATACTGAATACAAAAGAACCAATAACATATATAGAAGAACAATATAGAAAACACAACTTTATTATATCAAACCCTTCTTGAGGTAGGGCAACACCATAAAACAAATCCTATTATGGAAGGGGTCAACTCTTGTTCACTTTGTCTCGAGTAATTCTAATGAGCTTCAGCTCCAAACACATTAATTCCTCTTCATGTCTCATTACATTTGCTTTAACCCTTTATATAGTGCTACCATCACCTAAGAACATTCTAGAGGAGGAATCTTCTAGAAGTATAACCTTCTAAGAAGTCCTCTACATTTATTATATCTAACTACCATAGTATCTTTATTTAATAATATAGTGGACCTAGTCCACCCATACTGAATGACCTCCACTATTATCACTCATATTCTCTTAGTTCCCCCCTACTACCTCTCTAGCAGATTACTTTGTAGACAAGTGGTTGAATCTACTATAAGGGTGTTTTTTTGTCCATAAATTTTCGAATAGGGAAAAGATTACTTTTATACTCCTCAAAGTCGCTCCTCATGTCAAAGATTGGTGGGAAACTTTCTCAGAGTAAAAGGAAACGAGGAAACCTCATTATTTTCAGTCACAAACACACCAACCTTTAGGGATGTTATTAAGGAACAATAATTACCCGGCTGGAAGTTATGACGACCTGTATACTGAAATGGACCACACTGTGGCAAGAAAGAGAGCAAGCAAAGGCTAGATTTCACAAATATATTCTATACCCTACGCACCAAGATGGGCATCAAATAATCTGAGTGACATCTCGTGCCTGGTATCAAGGGTGTTCTCGTGATAGATACATCCGTACCGAATTGAATTTTGACATCTCATCCTTGCACGACCTACCGATATGCTGTCAAAATCGAGCAAAGCTCAAACAAAAGATGCGGCATTTTGGTTCTGTGAATACCTCACAAAAATCCAGAAAGAGCGCCCCAACCCACCAAACAAATAGGATAGAGTAAAGATGGACAGTATCAAGACAACTTTCAGTACAACCAAGTAAAGCAAAGAAGGACAATTGAAAGACAAAAGAAAGATACTGGGAAGTGGTGCGACTTTCATAAGAGCTCCCCAGATAACACCGGCCGACGCTAAAGCAGCCCAGTGGTCAAGGAAAGCCTCCATGAATCAAGTGTAGATTCTAACTCCTCAGATAGAACCAGGGCAAGATGATCATTGATGAGGGAACCCAGTGCCACTGTTGGCACCAATTAAGCTCCAGCCTTGAATCCGCACGAGCCAGAAGAAGGAGAGCGTCTCTTCCATTCGCTGCAGATGTGGGTAAAAGGAACCCCGCTGCACTTCATCATTGATAGCGGTAGCCGAAGAACCTCATCTCAGCAGGTCATCGCTGGTTGGCCCTGCCAACAACGCCGACCGACAACCATACACCATTGGATGGCTCCTCGAAGGAAGCGATCTCCGCAGCCAGCCAACAGTGCCACTCGTCATACGGCATCAAGCCCTCAAAGACGAGGTATTGTGTGATAGTTGCTCCTCTCGAAGTTTTTGTTGTTCTTTAAACCAACCTTGTTTATCGAAACGTCATGATGTATATGAGTCTAGGCTTCGTGAGGTTGGCTATTACTTTAGTCAGGGTAAAATTGTAATGCAGATGTTCTGCGCTGTCCCACCCTGTGAGCTACCTTGGATCTCTATGAATGCATTCCAGATGGGGTTTGTCTCTTCGCGGATTCACTCTCGGCAGAGAAAGATCGCAGCCACATCCAGGGTTTCTGTGACTGACCTCTCCACAGCAGAAGCAAGTAGATAAGGTCGTGGAAGAATACTCGATATCTTCTCACCCATGTGTACCTTCAGTACTGCTGTACCAAGCACCCCATCGACCGACTGGCACACCGCTGCCCATCACAGCTTATCGCCTCTTTGTTAGAGAATGAGGAGATCAAGCGACAAATCCAAGAACTGCTCCAATAAGGCACATCCACCCCATTCACCACTTTGCGGGAGCCCAATCGTACTGGTACATAAGAAAGATGGAAATTGGCGACTCTGCATTTATTATAGATCATTAAACAAAATTGTAGTCAGGAATTGGTACCCAATTACTCGAATTGATGATCTCCTTGATCAACTCACGGGGCCAAATACTTCAGTAAATTGATCTGAAGTTCATACCACCAGGTCCCCCTAGAACAGACAGATGTATGGAAGACCACCTTCCAAATAAAGAAGGACTTTTGAGTGGTTGGTCATGCCTTTGGTTTGACAAATGCTCCAGCCCAATTTCATGAGGATGATGGATGATAGTCCCAGACCATTCACCAATACTTTTGTGTGGTGTATCTAGATGACATTCTAATTTATAGCAAGATTCTACATCAACACTTGCAGCATATTCAGCGCAGGTTCTGCACACTCTGCGGTAGCGCAAGCTATATGCCAACCTGAAAAATGTTCCTTTGGCATGGACAATGTATCCATTACATGGGCTATATCATTGATTAGCATGGCGTATATGTGGATCCAGCCAAGATCCAAAGCATCCGTGACTTCGAGCTCTTTGGGACTTGCTAATTTCTACCAGAGGTTCACAGGTTTTTCGTTCTCCCATATTGCATGGGCCTCACACAAATTTTTCCTTACCAGGGGTGGTGGTAAGGCGAAATTTGCGTAAATAGTCCTTCCAACAACAAGCGTTCGATGATTTTGAAGCAGCGCTTGCGCTCAGCCCCGCACTTTCACTACCCGACTTGCAGCATCCCTTTGAGATAGATACATATGCTTCAAACTATGTTGTAGGCACAGTTATCATCAAGATGGCTACCCTGCGGTCTATCATAGTGAGACAATATTCGATATTGTCCGTAAGTACCCTACTTACGAAAGAAATGTAACCATTGTGCAAGCATGCTGCCAGTGGAGACATTACATTCTTTTGAAGTAGATAAATAATCCACACCGGTCAAGCCAATCAGCAGTTCATGCACAATGGAATCGCGAGAATGACCACCATCAAAAGTGGTCCAATACTTGCAAATACCCACCTCAACATCAAGTATAAAATAGGAAGCACCGATCGTGTCATTGATTGCCTCAAAAAAACCGCCAGTCGCTAATACACTCACCACGGTGATAGAATCTTGTGGTCATGAGACATCTAGATGGCCCCAACTCTATGAGATAGACCCCTAATTTCGCCACCACCTACCGTAAATGTTGGGTGCAAATGCATTGTCGATAATTTCCAATCTCGGGATGGGTTATTGTGTCGTCCGGCCATATCTGTGTTCCATCGTTGAGCGAAAGTGAAGCTGATCTGGAAAGCCCACTACAGTCGGGTGGTGACACACTTCGCATTGAAAGACAAGCATGAAGCGTCGTAAACATTTCTAATCGGCCAAAACCGACAGGAGATCGACAAGTATATAAGGTCCTGCAGACCGCCCCTACGCCATTGCCAAACCGACCACTCAAGAAACAGGGTCTGTACACCCTTCCTACTCCTGATAGGCCATGGAATCCATCTCACCGGACTATACCATGCCTCCCATCCACCAAGCAGGAAATGATCAGGTGTTTTTGTGGTTGTTGGATCGCTTAAGATGGCGTTCCTGGTTGCCTGCAAGAAGAGCATCACATCAGAGGCCACTGCTAAGCTCTCTTTTGAACATGCAGTTTGGGTACATTTTGGAATCCCATAAACCATTATATCAGATCAGGATATTCGATTTACACTCTCGGCATGAAATCGGGTCACCACCGGACACCAAGTCAATTCAATCCATGGCCTTCCACCCCACGTATTGGCCAAACTGAGGTTGTAAATCGAATGATCAGGCATATCCTTCGTGATGTATAATTCAGCAACCCTCTACATGGGATGAGAGCCTTCCCATGTCCATCATAGCTACAACCAAGCCTGCATAGCTCAACCAGCCACGCCTTCAAGGGTGTTGGGATTCCAACCATTTGGTACCATAGATGTTGCACTTCCTCTCGTGGTCACCTCGGTTGATTCATCTCCTGCTCCAACTGAAGCCGACAAAGCCACCGGTTCATTGAGTGGACCTAGCACATCCGGCCAACAGGTTCGATATCCCACAGTCCAATGACAAGTACAAACAAATGGCCATGATCAACATCAGGTGCCGCGATAAGTTTCATGGCAGGGTGGGCGACAAAGTTTGGCTATTGCACTTGCAGAAAGCGAACGGCCCATAGGACCCCATCGGAAGCTTGACCCACTCTGTTATGGACCGTACACCATCACCAAGGCCATGGGGATAATGCTTTGAGCTCAACATTCCTCCTTTCCTTCTTGGCATGCACCTAGTGTTCAACGGGGATCTCCTTCAGCCTATTTCCACCATTATTGGACACCCTCGGAAGTAGGTAACAACTGACACCAACAGAGCTCAACCCCGACTACATACAACAGGCATCCAATGATCAGATTGTGGACAGACAGATCAGCACTCGGTAAACAAAGCGATCCAGCTTTATCGAAATGCCAGCAGTGGCAGCTCCTGCACCAAGGCAAGTGGTTCACCAAGCATCAAGTTCAACAGAAATTTCCCCCATCTAATGGAACCCTCACGATGGAGACCATTGTTTTTTAAGGAGGGAGTATTGATCCATATGATATCGGTGGTCACCCACCTTTCCAACCATTCAAAATAGCTTCTGACATTTTTGCAATTTACCATTTCTTTTAGCTTTACTTCGAAGCCATTTTGAGGCCTTAACGAAGGTTTTTCGGTATCGAGATCCCACGATATCTAAAGCAGCCTAATGGAGCCCCAAAACAATCTCCCTTTGATCTATACCTTTCCAACGGGCTATCACATGCCTAAAACAGATCAAGATGCAAAAGTTAATGACCAAAAAGTTTGATGTACCTTAGCTTACCCAAACGTGGGGGCCCATGACTTTAGGGCTTCATCTCCTAGGTTAGGTTTCTTGGATGTCTAGGGTTTTGGAATTCTTTATTATTGTACAAGGCCTCTAGAGCCTCATTGTAACCTTCTTTTAGGAATGTAACACCTACCGCCACACTCTCTCTAGATAGCCGCCACCATTCCAGCTAAAGTTTTGTTTCCTCGCTGCATTTGCGCTTCAGCTTAGTTCGTTATTGAATAGAAACCAGTTTACTGTATCTCTGTTGCCTGTGTTGGCACCTGCTAATAATCGTGGCCCATTTTGTTCTCCTATAAAATCCGACTACCTCCCTTCCATCTCATGAACAATTGACCTTCTAATGCTAAACATTGCGCTGTAAGCTGGTCCTGCTAAATCTCTGGTCCCACAAACCCTTCCCCACCTACCTTTTCACTATTCTTAGCAGCTCCTAAGTAAATCATCGTGCTTGGCAAGGAACCTCCAATGAAACTTCCTCTGGAAATGCCTTCAACCCAACAAGAAGTGGGCACTTGTAGGATGGGATAAGATCTGCACACCAAAAAGAATGGGAGGCCTGGGACTCCAAGATCCAGGGAAGCTCAATTAGGTACGTAAGTTTCAAAATGTGGTGGAGATGGCTGAAAACACCAGATGCTCTATGGGCGCAAATCTGGAAGAAGAAATATGCTCCATCCATGCAAGCTAACCAACTGATCAGGCACAATGCCTGAATACAGGGATCTAATATTTGGAACACATCTTGGAAAAATAGAGACCTGGTACAAAACCATTCTTTCTAGGAGATACGAAATGGAGAAAGTGCTATGTTTTGGCAAGACTCAAGGGCAACAACTCAAACCTCTAAATTACCTGGAAGAGATAAGGCCCCTTAAACAGTATCTAAACCAAGACACTCCCCTAAGGGTGAAGGATCTCTGGAAACCCGAGGAGAAAAAACTGCAATGGCGAAAGTGGAAAACTTCTAACCAGAAATTAAGGGTTCCAGAGAACCTAAACCTGCAATCTTGGCAACACTACGCAAGACATCGGAAAATCCCCAACAGAGAAGGCCCAGATATTCTTATATGGGGGCACTCCACAACTGGAAACTTCTCAGTCAAATAAGCCTACTACCTACAAGGCAACTACCAAAATCAGGAAAAGGAAAACATATGGAACAAGGTTTGGAACCCGGTACTATGGCCCAAGGTGTCCACCTTCCTCTGGCTGATTGCACACAACAGAATTTTAACCTGGGACAACCTCAGAAAAAGAGGCTTCATTGGGCCCTCAATTTGCATCTTATGCCAACAACAAGAGGAAACCAAAGAACATCTATTCAATGGATGTCACTACAACCAATCGATATGGGACCAGGGAGCTCAAATAATGCGGAGATCCAATCAAAACAAAAGCAGCATCGGAGGCACAATTGAAAACTGGCAAAACCTGGAAACTAGAGGACTTAAATTGCAACCCAGAAGAACAATGCATTCTCCAAAGCTGGCAGCCCAGCTTGATTAATAAACTGACGATCAGGGCACCTAAATGCCAAAACAGTAGTCCAACCATCTAGACCCCTCCTCCTGTAGGTTTCATAAAGATCAATTTCGATGGGGCTTCCAAAGGAAACCCAGGACCAGCTGGCTATGGAGCCACACTTAGAAACTCCAGAGGAGAAATCCTCGTCCTGGCAGTGGGATATCTGGGGAAAACAACAAACAATGCAGTGGAGTTAATGGGCCTACTGCAAGGTCTCCAAGTAGCAATCTCTCGACATAGCCACAAGCTCATCCTGGGGGGGGACTCACAAATTGTCATTCAGTTAATCATCAAAATCCTCCACGGGGAAAGCCCGCAGAAAATCTCACCCAGCTAGTGACTCTCCGGGTTGCTCGAGGAATTCAAGGACCTCCTAAGGGCCAACCTTAGCATCACCCCTTCTCACGTGAAGAGAGAGGCAAATAGGGTAGCGGATTGCCTGGAAAATGAAGGAGTAACAAAGGAGACAAAACATATACAATGGGAAGCACACAGCTCTGAAGACTCAGACATCTCAGAGCAGTGTCAAGCTCTTGCCAACAGGGATCTCCAACCCCCGGATGGGGTGCCATGCGAAGAAGGAAGGACACGTGGATCAAAGCCGGGTGGTGCCATAAATGCTAGCCACCAGCTCCCATCTCCTCGCCATTTATGATGGGATTAAACCCATGCAACCCTCACCAAATGACGAGGCCTCTCACTCGCACAAGGAGGACGGTCGATCAGCGCATTAAGACCATAGCCTTAATGGCCATAGATATCATATTCGTCCTTATCAACAACCTTGGAGGCTTTGTGATGCATTGGAAGGTTGCAGAGTCGAAGGATGAACCTTCGAGGTGCAGGAATAGAGACACCCTTTCAGCTGGTATTCTGACAATAGCTTTGTTTTTAAGCATGCCATGAGCAAGGGGGCGGCCTCACAGAGGTGCGGCTTGGTATGTGGCCGACTCACGTAGGAAGAGGCAAAATAAATTTGAAAGAGCATTGGCTCTAGCTAGCAGGAGGAGACCCAGGAAGTCCAGAAGAATTGGAACGCCTCCCATGGCTTATGTCGAGGAGATCACTCCAGATGAATCTATCCAGAATTACTCAGAGAATCTCCTCTTCACGGTCCCGGACAATTGTGCTCCCCCCGCTTGTTTCGGAAAGGATGCCATAACCCCTGCTCCAAGAGCAGCACACGGTCCCAGGGACACTCCAGCTGAGGAATTTACACCTTGCTTCGTGGAGGAAGAGATACAGGAAGGCATGGAAGGAAACATCCATATTACAACTGGCGAACCTCTTGAGGAAACGGTGCAGTAGAATAGGAAGCGAGAGCACCAGGATGAGGCCGACGCACGGATGAAAGCTCCCCTCTCCTCCACTCCGCAAGACTTGCAGGACCAGCCACCATTTCTTCACCCGGAGCACCTGGAATTAATCTTCGAAGTACGCAGCATGGTGGACGACCAAATTTCCAGGGCCATCTACATCAACCAACCCCTGGATATGATTTACGCCACCTACTCCAGCACCACCCCAAGACACCAATTCCCCACTTGCGCACAGGTCTACAAAATTCCAGTCAGACGCGGCAAGAATGAAGACGATTATGAGGACACCGGTTAAAAGGTTTTCTTGCATGCTCATAGTTAGAAACTTTTTTTTTTGTTGCAAACCAGAGTTGTAGCTCAGTTAGCTTATAGCAATGATAGTGGTAGCGTAGTGAAGAACAGACTAATACTAAAGTTGGCCATGCGTCCTAGTTTCCTTCGGGCAAGATGGCAGCCTGAAATTTTGAGTTTGGAAAGTGGCATGGAATGGCCAGCTATCTCGATTTCCTTTCCAGGCAGGAAAGTTGGCACTTCAACAGAACTCTGTAATTTTGCAATTTTAATATAACAGGACCTGCCTTTTTTACTTAAAAAAAATATATATTGAGTTTACCAAACACAGATTCGATCTTTTCCCAAGCTTCATCGAGGTCATCAATTTCTTTAAGGTGGAACCTTAAATTAGGAAAGATGGACATTCTGATTAATCCACGTGCTTTGTCACTCCTATTGGCCCATTTGACTTTCTTATCATTATCAGTGGGTGTTTTTTCCTTTCCCAAGGTAATCCAGTACAAGCCTTTACTTCTTAATAAATCTTCCATATGAGATTTCCATTGGAAGTAGTTGGTGCTAGTAATCAAAAGATTACTGGAAGAAGACATATTAACTATGTAGATAATATGGATTTAAAAACTGAAACAAATGATCTTGATGGAAAGATCTCAAAAAATTGTGCGGTTTAAAAAAAACGGCACTAAAAACGGACTTTAGATGTGAAAGTTATGCCATTTTAAAAAACGGCATATCCGGTAACCAAAGGACCACGTGGTGGTGTAAGTTGTTTTATGAAGTGACCCACTTTTATAAAGAGAAGTGGGGATCACTTTTACAATGAAGTTACTTTATAAAAGAAAAGATGCATGCAAAATAAACAACTCTAAAATAAAATATTAAAGCTACTTATAGTGATTCACTTTTATACTTGAAGTGAAATACACTTTACAATTTGAGCATGATTTTTTTTTTTTTAAAGTAACAAAAGAGAGACTTGAACTCAAGACCTCTTACTTAATAAGGCAACTTTTAACCAAATTGTCTAGTAAAACATATTGTATTTTTTAGCAAGAGGATTGGGGGTGTTGTTGTTGTTGTTGTGGAAGACGACCTTCGAGAGCGTGCTAAAAAAAACTATTTTCACACAAGAAAAAAAAATTCGCTTCTCGACGACAACAAGGATTAGATCTCGGTTATCTTACCCAGAAGATGCACATTTTCCTATATATTTCTGATTTGCTGAAATCACACAGGGCGTGGGGCAAAGAGAATACGTAGATCTAAAAGAGTAGCAACCCAGAAATAAATAATATAAAGCCGAAATAAAACCAAAATAATACTTTGCAAAAAAATTTAAAATGTGTATTCAGGCTTTATACCTCCGAATCTGACTGAAATTGTTGTATATTGGGCAAACG
>SNQJ01S0192840.1:0-15395 GCA_010110895.2 Picea sitchensis | reverse complement strand
CTAAGCTCGGTAACTTATTCTCATGTATTAACGAGCATGAGAAAGAACAAAGACTAAGCTCGGGATTGTTTTCATTTTTATGCAAGCTTTAAAAAAAAAAAAAACTATGCTTGGACCTGGTTTCATTTTTACCCAAGCTTGAACCAGAGGAAACTACGCTTGAGGTAGGTCGTTTCATTTTTACACAAGCTTGAACCATAGAAAACTATGCTTGCGATAGGTGGTTTCATTTTTACACAAGCTTGAACCATAGAAAACTATGCTTGTGATAGGTGGTTTCATTTTTACAAAAGCTTGAACCATAGAAAACTATGCTTGCGACTTCCCAACGCATGGTTGGTACGTAGTCCCCATCTTAAGAAGCTAGCAGCTCAACTTCAACATGAAGTCCAAAGGCTGAAAGCATTGCCCCCCAAGCTTCGTTTCATCCAACTGCAAAGGAGAATGAAATGAATCTTCAAATACTATACGTAGGACTTGACCCAAACAGAGAGAGGGAAGTTGTTTCATTTTTTAATGAGCTAGACACATGAGAAGAACTATGCTTGTGACTTTAGGTATAATCCCTAGACCACTATTTCATTTTTTAATGAGTTTGACACAGAAACAAGAACTATGCTCCTAACCTCTGTTTCATTTTTTAACGAGGTTGCAATAGAGACGAAAACACTATCCTCGTAAGTGGTTTCATTTTTTAGCGAGATTGAAATTAGAAAACTATGCCCAAGTCTGGTTTCATTTTTTAACAAGGTTGCCTCAAAGACGCAAAAACTATCCTCGGTGTCTTCATGATCATGGATTCCAAGCGGACAATGCTCCGGAAGGACACCATGTCAAGGGATAAAACTCGGTCATGGCTTCCAAGAGGTCTTCACTGGAAGGAAGAAAAACACTCTGGAAAGACACCATGTCGAGGGTCACGACAGGAGTAAAGAGATCAGGCTCTAACAATCCTATCGAAGAGATCACCATGTCAACTACTGGATCTAAGTCATCAGAAGTTGAAACCATGGGTGACAATGCTACATAATTGACCTGTGGCGGGGGCGATACTGTCTGCATATAAGAACCATTTAGGGAGGCAATCCAGTTGGGGTCAATGAATGAAAGTTGATCAACAGTCACAACTCGTCCATCATGAGGGAAAGACATCACATGAAAAAGAGCAGACACAATAGCTTTCATGGCATAGACATAATCTCGCCCAAGGAGTAAAGTGAAATCCAAGGGGTCTTGGACTACCATGACATCAATAAAGACAGTTTTCCCTCCCAAAGTTACAGGAAACTGAGGAAGGGTCCCTAAAGATTGACTGGTTCTTCTGTTAAAAGCTAACAGATTCTGCATAACCGGTGCAAGTGGAGGATAACCCAAATCTTTTCAAGCAATAGAGGACAAAATACTAACGAACGCACCTTCATCTATCCGTGTCTAAGGAACGTCTCGACCACAAACATGTACTATAATATGGAAAGGAATGTGAGAGGGAAGACGAGGTCCAGTTAGCACACCCCAATTAAAAAGGACGGCCTCATTACTTAGAGGGGGTTTCATGGGAGAAGGAGGAATACCCCCCAACACGGCAAAATCTGTATCAACGAGAAAAATGTGGGTAGTATTTGGTTTACTCTCAAGCGAGAGAGTAGGATCGACCAATGACGAGGTCGGATCGACCACTTGGGTTGCATTCTCCAAGGGGAGAATGGGATCGACGCTTGGAAAAGGATCGACTACTTGGTTTTCACTCTCTAACAGAAGAGTGGGATCAACCGAGGATGGGATCGGATCGACCACTTGGTCTACCAGTTAACCAAGGACGTGACCAGATTGACCACTTGATCAACCAGAATGATCGGTGAGGGAACCGGATTGAGAATTTCATCAACTACAGGTGGGTTGAGAGAAAGCTTGTGATAAGAAATTGGAAGTTGAGGCTATGAAACAGTCATGTCTTCCAGGAATTTCAAGGCTTTGTCCATACGAGGGCAAAGGTGAGTTAGATGGATCCCTTTGCATAACATACACAAGAACTTGACTCTACTTTTCTTCTTCCCAATGGTATCGTGACTAGTTGACGAGAGGTCATCAACATATTGTTCAGAGGTTGATGACATGGGTTGGTCAGGGCATGTAGACCATACTTATATAACCTTGTATAGACCAGGGAAATCCTTAAGAAGATGGCTACCCTTACAAAGCCTGCAAGGGTACTTGGGCTTACAAGTTGTTTGGGTGATCTTGACATCATCAACACTCCCAACACAATTGATAGTAACTGGTTGTTTTCCAACATGTTTGATAGTGGTTGGAGGTTTTGACCCTTTCTTATCTTTCTTCTTCTTAATCTTTATTTTCTTCTTCTTCTAATTCATCAGGTTACTAGCTTCAGAACTTTCACTCGACGAAGAAGATGAAACGGAAGGCAACCTTGAAAGCGAAGAAGGTGAAGAAGACCTTACTGGTGAAGAAGGTGAAGGATCAACATGAGGTTGATTCTCTTGGGAGGAAGTGCTTATGACTAAAGAACTAACTACATTCGAGATTACCTGAGTGGAAAACAACCATACCGGTAATCCAATTGTGAGACCTGGAAGGCTCAAAGTAGCAATATGAGAAGGACCAATGTTTCCGTAAGAAGGAAAAACAAAAGGTTCCCCTGGAAAAGGAGTTCCTTCATTGGTCATTCCAGGAACTGACACCATAAAAATAAAGATCCAATCTACAGTCCACTAGGGAAAACAAACAGCACACATTAAAAATCTAGTAAGCAAACAAGCAAGTAGACAAAACCTTCTCACAATGAATGCACTAGTTGGTGATGAAATCCAACGTCATGGTAACAAAGTAAGAAGGGGTTGATATAGAGCGGGTGGAAAAGTTACGTTGATGATCTGCTTAACAGACTTACACCCTGGTGCAAGCTCCCACACATAAACGTGGGTATACCCTCCAAGGAGCCCGAGTGAGTTTGGCCAACGTCGATTCCAGGTACTGTGAATACTTGCCCCTCCACAGTCACCTTATGTAAAGACCCTAAAGAGATAGGCCACTAAGGTTACCAATCACTACAGTGATGCCTGGGGAAACAGTCGACAGTCCGATCCACATGCAAGGGCATGGTATCTAGCCCGAAATCAACTTGAAAGGATTCCACTCATCATTGTGGGTATACCTCTCAAGTGACCCCCATAATACACACAACCTCTACACCAATACCAACAAAGTAGGGTGAGTAACTCTACTAGTCTCAATGTGACCTCGTGATTGACCCTTGTGTTAGAAGGGCTTCCCAGGACAAAATGTAATAAGTGGATTTAACCACTCCCTAACTCAAGATTCTATGTTTGTTTGCAACTTTGGAAAGATATCTTTCACACCTATTCCAAAGCCCTACAACTAATCTAATGTAGGTTTGCTACCAGAAAGTATAAAAAATGTCTGATCAGTTTTTAAAGCACTTTATTTTATGGTTGTTGTTACTCAAGAGGAAAATGGCGTGGACAATCTGGTGTTTTGACCAACTCGAAATTTATGCAAAGAGATGAATATGCAATATTTTCATTTCGATGAAATCTATGCTACGAGCAGGAGAAAACATTTATCATTCCCAGATGCACAATGTCCCAAAATCTTAAAACTCATCAATATCAATATTCTCAAGAAATAAGCAAAAAAGACTGTACACCAATGCATGATTCATGGCCCCCCCCCACCATGAGGGGGAAAAATTTTCATAATTTAAGATAAAAAAAATGCCAAGAATCATGCAATTCCGCTACTTCAAATGCAAGGATGCCCCCAATCCAATATAAAGCAAGAAATTAAATCTTTTTGTTTCAAAAATTTCACTAAAAGAAATAATGAACTTTCTTAAAACAAAGAAACCCAAACTAAAAGTTTTCTTTTAAAGCGAACTATTCAGAAGAAATATGATCTTTCCCTAAACAATTCTAAAGAAAAAAAAGGCTTTGGAATTGAAAGACACTCAAAGCAAGAGACTAATCCTTCAAAACCAAGCAAATAAAAGATGGGTAAAAGCAACTCAAAGAATGTCAAGCAGACTATAAACAGATCAATATAGGCTCCAAAAGTTCAATCCAACTGATCAAAGAAAAAATGGGCATCAAAAGATAGGAAAGCCTAATTCCAAACAAAAATTTCAAATGGGTTCGCAGCCTAGCTATAGGGTGCAGTGCGAAAATCAGTGGAGTTCGCAGGTTGGACACAGGTAGGGTGCGAACATGTCGCACTGGATTACATAATAGGGTGCGAAACTGAGAGGTTTTCACAGGCTGTAGACCAGTACAGTGCGAGAATTCTTGAAATCAAAGAGAATTTGGAAAAGGACAAAAGAGTCTAAGTGAACTTTTAGATCCAGAGAGTCTGGATGGATCTCCCACAGACTCAGAGACAAGAAATCAAGAATCAAATCAAGGGAAACTAGACTAGCTATGAAACAATCTGTCTCCCCAGCGGAGTCGCCAATTTTGTTATAGGATAAATCGGTAGGTGCGGACACTAACTGATCTCCCTAGATCCACCTAGATCTAGAACAAAACACACCAGAACATGACGCTTTCCTTAAGTTTTTAAATATTGAATTCACTAACCAAAGAGGGATAGGTGACATACCGTTTAAACACCACTTCCTCTAGCCATCACTATCCTAGCTCCATTCCAACGCTCATACAATGATGAACCTGCAAAAGAGCACAACCAACCAAAGGGATAGTAATAGCATAAACTCAATATAAACCTATGTATGTGATCAAGGAATCATACAATAAAACACAACAAGCTTTATAGGAAAGAAGCATATTACTGTATCATATTAAATGTGAAAGAGAGATTACAAACATGGCCTTGATGTTGTAAGGTCCCTTCCAACTGTCCTTCATTCCCCACACACTTCCAATCCAAGAATTATGAGAGCATAGATCTGATAATATTCACAATCTATCTTGACAAAATGGCTCATCTAGCCAAGTTAACAAACCAATCCAAGCTCCAAAAGCTACAAAGCTAATCTCATCCAAGCCAATCCAAAAAGCTCCAAAGCTAACTTTCTCCATGAGAGCTCCTCTCCTTTTATAGGTTGAAGGGGATAAGGTGAGGAGGTTAGGATGATCCCACTAAATCATGAAAGTGAGTAAGATCCAAACCATTCGGATGCCACCTCGCCATGGAAGTTTCTCCTTCTAGAAGCATCGAGAAGATGCTTGTTTTTCCCACGTATGAGCATTCTCGCACCCTGCTTATAGAGCAACTTGTGAACCTCTCGCAACCCAGCTATCGTGCAGCCTGCGAGAATTAGGCATTCTCACACCCTGCCTATATAGCAACCTGCGAACATCCTCTTTAATAGGGTTTTTATAAAGGAGAATGCAACTTGTTTTCTCAGGAAAAGTTCTTCTCTCTTCTTTCTTCAGGAACTTAGGCCACTGACCCCTCTGAAGGCAACAGATAGGTTTACATCATTAACGATCATAGGGATGATGAAAATAATGTGTAACACCCCTACCCAAAACCCACGAATTATTTAATTCATCTGTTTTGGGGAGGGAGGGTGATGCCTGGCATTGCCCCCTCCCTGTGTCAAAATAATTCATGGCTTTTGGGAAGGAGGAGGGGGGATGATTCCCTGCATCGCCCCTTCCCATTGTCCCCATGAAATTTTATGGGGACATGGGAAGGGGGCTGATGGGTGTTATATATGCACTAAAAACACACTAAAAAACCTCAATTAAATGGTCAAGCCGGGGTAAGTAAAATTAGAGTTGTACAAAAATATATGCCAAAGGTAGAAGGGCTGGTAGTAGTATACTCTAACTAAGGAAGTGGCTATCTAAGGCTAATCTACTCAAGCAAAGATATATAATGAACAAACCCTACTAAGCAACTTGAAACTATGTAACCTAAGTATTTTTGGGCCAAGGATCGATGGATAGTTCTAAGAAGACAAGCAAAAACCCTACTTGAAGCAAACTAGTTCAACAATAAGCAATAAGAAACTATTTAAGCATAAAAATAAGCAAATAACCAAATCAAAATATTTTAACTTTCCAACCTACATTCAATGAGCAACTACCCTATAAAGCGATTAAATAAACAAGCAAGCAACTATTCTACTAAAGCAAGAAAACAAGTAAGCAAAGACAACTAACTAACCTATTAAAGCAGATAGACAAGTAAGCAAAACAACTAGCTAACCTATTAAAGCAAATAGACAACTAACTACTCTAAGATAACTTCTACTGCAAGTAATCAAATTAAAACTTCTCATTGAACAACTATCTAGCCTAAGAGGCAAGTGAACTAGATTCTTAATTCAAAACTATTTCTAATTCATGAAAGGAAATCTATTTAATTGAAAGCAAGAAGAACTAACAACTAATTCTTAATCTATGATAATCAAATTGTTCTCTAACCTATCAAAGCAAAAGACTATCTATCCTACAGCGGCAATAAAACTATTTTCTAAGCTATGAAAGCAAGAAACTATATCTTATGATCTATGAAAGCAGGAAACTAGATCTTTTAACCTATGAAAGCAAGAAAACTATCCTTTAACCTATGAAAACAGGAAAACTATCTTTTAACCTATGAAAACTCAAGTATAGTGTTGGTGGTTGTGTGAATGTCTCCAGTGTCGTATGATATCTCTATGGCACTTGACAACAAAGGATAATTCAAGTGGTATAATCTCAACACTGATCTCAATAGCAAAGTCAAAGGTATGGATTAAACAATCCAATGAGAATTTAGCCATGACAAAAACAATTGTCAATTACCCTGCATATTCATTTATTAACCATCAACAATATAACGAGATCATCATTGTACTTCTATACTATGTAAGAAAAATTCATACTTGAACTCAACTATTAACTAAGAAATACAATTGCAACTTAACTCTAGGAAAGAAATTACATAAATGAAACTATGCTATATCTATTATAACAATTCAAACTGTAATAAGAAAATGACATTAAAAAGTAAACTACCAAATGTATTAGCCAACAACTAAGTAAGAAAGATCTATATAAAATTGAAATAATCAATCTATCATTAAAAACTAAAATTAACTCTATCCATCCATCAAATCCTTGTCAAAGAAAACCCAAATTAAAACTCTGTTCTATTCTATTTAAAACTTTGTTTTTAAATTTAACTCTAAAATCATAAATAAAGACATAATCTAATATCTAATTGCACATGGGGTTGTTCTAGGGATTTGCAAATCCATTCCTAACTACAAGATCAATGCATGCTAACACAATCCGTCATACTAACCTGCAAAAGAGAATCAAAGCAATTAAACTATAACAACAAACTAATTAACACAATAAAAATGCATGTACAGGAAATAAAGAGAACAACTAAACTATAAAATGCATAAAATAACTAAAGAACAGTTACCAGACTGTTGGTGGGTCCCCCAGCAAGTCGTAGTCACTTTCTAAAATCACACCATGAACTCAGCAATTCAAATTCACAGTGAAAACTCAAAAACACAGTTCTTATATAATCTGGCAATGTAAAATAGCAAAACAGAGTAAAATCATATTTTTATCTATCACATTGATGCTTCTACTACTTAACAATTATTTGACCACCTAGGTGGTATTTATAATGTTTACAGACCAAGTGGTCGACCACAAGAGGGTCGAAGCACTTCTAAATTCGACAATTTTCATTAAATGATGCCCTAACTACTAAAACAGAGTGAGCCAATAATCGCCCTCTTGAACAACTAAAATTGAGTTGTCGAAAGTTCAGTAGCTGGAGGGGGAAAGCATGAACAAAACCCACGTTCCCAATTCACCCATTGCTGGCCACCAATACCATAACCGCCAAGTTGCCCTCATTTTTTGTGCAAGATGCAGTGTTGGATCGGGTACCGGAACAAATGTTGGAAGGAGTGCCGGAAGCAGAAACATGGTGCGTTTTCACCCCGCGACACCAAAAAACGTGAATCAAATCCTTGGAAGCATAAAAACATGATGAATTATACTCAATATAATCATTAAACATGAATCATATGTACCTAGTGTCGATCATACTGTTTTAGCATAAAATTCTTCAAAAAACTCCTTCAAAACGTGAAAAACACATATGTACATTCGGAAAAAGGTGTCTAATAACTGTCATAAATTGATCATATCTCAGGCCCAACATTACCCCCACACCTATGATTTTGCAGGTCCCACTACAAACAAAAAGAAGTTACCGCTTGTGACTAGGATTGCTAAGGAGGATCAGCTTTGGAAGCTTTTCTTTCTTGATGTGAAGACTTAGCCTTGTGTCTCTTGTGTTGCTTGAGCTGTGCTCTGAGGTTGCAGTTATATTTGGTCATCTCATCAACCAACCATTGAAGGGAGTTAACTTTTTCCTGAAGGACTGCGTTACCATGATGAAGGTGTTGTCTTCCTCTCTTCCAATTGTTGGAGAAGCTGATGGTTTTCTTCTTGTAGCTTCTCTATGGTTGGGGCAGAATCAGTGATCTCTGAGGAAGGATTAGATCCTTTGAGGGATGTGGACAATCTATTAGTTTTAGGATCTAGAGTAGGCATGGGTAAAGTAGGAGTAATGGGAGATTGGTAAGGAGAGGTAGGCTCTTATTTTGTCTTCCTTAGTGGCTCTAATCCATCTACAGAAAATTCCCTAAGTTTCTTGTGAGGGCTCTCAAGGTCGGAGGACACTTGGATAGGATCCGAAGTAGGCATGGGTTTTGCATATGGTTTGGTTCTTGTACTCCGAGTATTTTTCTGAAAGGGTCCTTTACCAAATCGATTGGCTCCCCTTCTATTTGTGGGAACGATGGGAAACTCTTGTTGGATTACTTCTTGGATCTTTTTAGGTGTTGTATCAAGAGAGATTGAAGGCATTGGGGGGTTAACAATAGGCTTATTTTGGTCCTTGCTCTTGGTCTTTTTACCCGATGAAGAAGTAGGGATATCAACAAGCTTTTTGTGTTGTTCCAGCAAAGAGATGGTTTTTGCAAGGGGGTTTGGATTTCTTGGAGAGCGAGGCTTGGATGGAGAGATATTTTTTAGGCTAAGTGGATTTTTGCCGGTCTTAACTACAAAGTGAGGGTTTGCAAATTGGTATATAAAGGCATCCCAAGTTTGCCCCTGTTTCTCTAGTTCGGCTAGAGCAAGGAATTTGATCAAGCCATGGTGAAAGAGACTATTGTGGGGGTTAGTCACATTCTTACTCACTTGAGAGGACATCTTCTCCAAGCTTTTGAGAAAATAGAAAGGGAAATTCAAAGGTTTGTTGACTAGAAAATGAGCCAGCAATCTAAAATGACAAGCTTTGAAAGTGGAGTATCTACCTTTGTAGGTAATCAACCTTGTGATGACGATGAGGGGGTTGATAAATTCCACCTTTATCCACTCCCTAAAATATCCTTTTTCTCTTGAACTGTTCTCGAATTCGGGCTTAAACACCCTGTTATAACTTGAGTGCGGCAATTGGTGGTTTTTGAGCAATCTATCTCCCATTCTTGGGAGATTTGTAGTTGCAGTAATGGACTCTTCTGATACTTTAAAGGTAAGAGACCCTACATGTTTTGTCTTAACATCAAAACCAAGGGAAAATTTCATGGAGAGGTCGTCATCGTGGCCCTACAAGTTATATAAAAATGCCCCCCAACCTGTGTGCAAAAACACCTCCCTACACTGTGCAAATTCGGGAAATGAAAACAAGTTCGCATAGGAAGAGGGTTCGTACCTCCTGGGAATTGTGGCAGAGGAAAAATTCACCAGGAAAGGGTGCAATTGAGCCAAGAGATTGCACGAATTGGGCACGGCCCGAATGCGTTTTGAACAGGGGACGAAATGGAAAAGGTTGGGCGCGATTTCTTAACAAGGGGGAGAGAAATGGAAAGGGAGAATGGAGATAATGGTTGCCCAGCCCAATTTTGAATGCACCTATAGTGGAGTAGGTTGCACACATGTGTGCATGGGCTTCGATGTGTGGATAATTCGAATTTGACGACTCATTTTGGAGCAATGTAATGATGTGTGGTTAGATTAATGTCCAAGTCTTTTGACTTGGACATTTGATCATAAACATATGAAGCATCTACAATCAATGTCTGCAACTAATTCAATTGAATGTAATTGAGTTTTGGTTACCTGTAATCTAGGACAGTTACTAGTGTGTAATTCACATGGCACTTCATTCGGCACCTCATATGGCATTTCATATGGTACCTCATATGGTAATTCATCTAGTACCTCTGTGTTAAATACATTTTCACTTCCTGTAATGGATAGCCTACAAATTTGAAGTGTTTTTTCCAATCACAGTGGTAAATGAGTAGAGGAAAAATGTTCCCTTATTGTTTATTTTGTCGTCATTCTCACTCAACCCTATTGCATATGACATATAATGTCAAACCTACAATGAACAGGTTATAGCAAGTAAAAACATGTTTTGTCAAACCTACAATGTACAACTTGTAATCAAAGATAAACCGTTAAAAGTGATTTGGTCTGTTAGGCATATGTTCAACAATTTATAGCACACAAGAGTTTAGCACTCTAAAAATAAAATGACTATTAATGTAATAACTTGTATCATGGTAATAATACAAAAACTCTTGCAAAGATTTATTTCTCTTAGGCAATGATCATTTGTCAACTCATGAACCCCTTCCCCACAACTAAATATTGTGACACCTCACAATCAAAAGTATAGAAAAAGAGGTCAGTATCCCCCAATAGCTGAAGATTTACAGTATGTCAAGTGTAAAGATAAAATTTCACAGATTGGTCTGACGAGACGGTTAGAGACGGTTAGAAGATGGCCCCACCTAGAGGATAAGAGATCCTATATATAGATAAGAAGAGATAGGAAAGAGAGTTTTAAGATAGTCTTAGAGTTATTTCCCAATGGCAAGTGTATGAGATTGATTAACCTTAGCTTAACCACACATACTTCATGTCATATTTGTCTGCAAGTAATGTCGTACATCAGGACAAGTTTAAATTTATTATTTATTTTTGGCAGATTACCATCCTTGCTAGGTAGAATGCCCCGCTGCCAGCAAGCCTGTTCAGTACTCCGGTGGGTTTACCTAGTCATACCACAGGTCAGTACCCACTGCCAGCAGACTTGTTCAATATCCCGGCGGGTTAGCCTCTTAAACCCTTAGAGATTGGCCTCCATGTTGGACAATTGAGAGGGGGGAGGGTGAATCAGTTGTTACCATGCTTAAACAATTATGATTCTTTTAAGATCTTTATAAGTCACTCAATGATGATCACAATAATGCAGGGAAATAAACAATGGCACATTCAACATCAGTCACATATATGAGAAACACAGAGACAGATATTTCTCGAGGAAACCCATACAGGATAAAAACCTCTTCTTCTTTATATGATAAGTATTATTTACATTCTTTACATTATCATACATATGAGCACCAACTCATTGTGAGGCTACTACCTCTGTTTTTGCAAGCTGCAACTTGCTGAGAGAATCAACTCTCTGTTTTTTCTAGCACCCACTAGAAGGAAGCACCAACTCCCTGGTTTCTCTAGCACCAACTCCCTGGTTTCTCTAGCACCAACTAGAAGGAAGCTACAACTCCTTGTTTTCAAGCACCCACTTGAACCTCTGAGGACACCAATCCTCCCTAGCACCTCCCTACCACCCTAGTTTATGATTATGAAATACTGAAACCTATTACAGTGATGTAGTGTTCAATAACAGCTTACCAGTCCCATCACTGTTCTACAAGATTTGCTACTCAGTCTTCCTCACTGTCTTCCTACATGCATCCGCTGCCCATTCTGTTCTTCTACTTTTTGTGCTCTATGTGCTATTCCCATTCAATGCACCTTTTGTTGCCTCTCCATTTTAGCTGTTGCACCACCCCTTTACTTCTTTACGCATGCATTACTTCACCTCAGCAACGACAACTGCATCTCTTCTTTGTACTGTGTACTTATAGCTTATGTGCACCTTGTGCATGCAATGCATGCAATACCTGTGCATACTCACACCGCACTGATATCCTTCACCTCTCGAGTGCTCTACCTGATCATCGCAACTCTTCAGCCTCTCTGGTGGTTCCCACCACGCATCCAGCATCACTGGGTGTTCTGCTGAGATTCCTGAGCCTCTTTGGTAGTTGAGACTCCTCGTCTTCTCTGGCATAGTCGAGCTTATGCCTTCTGTTTCATTTACAGACTTCAACACTCATCCATCTGTCAATCCCCTCTAAGAATATTCTTCATTCACTGGTAGAAGCCTGGAGACTCTTCAGATCCTCTGGCGATTCAACCCATGTGTCTATCATCACTAGGTGTTATACCGAGATTCCTTTTTCTCTCTGGCAATTGAGACTCTTTGTCTTCTCTGTTACAGACGATCTCACCCTCTCTCTTTCAGCTACAGGCTCCAACCCTCTTCCAGCTGTCAATCGCCCCTATGACCTATCTTCATCCCATTGGAAGATTCCCAGAGACTCTTCAGCTCCTCTGGCAGAAACCATCAATGGTTTCTAGCAGTTACACTGTGAGGAGCAAGATTAGCCCTCCGATTATGCTCAAATTCACCTACACTGTTGGATTAACTCTTAAGGGTATTGTCGTTATTTACCTGTTTCACACTTTCACAATTCGAAGATTCTACGATGAGACATCTTGACTCTCCATGTCACGAGCTCTGAAAAGGAGCTTGGCTACTCTAGCTCCCTCCTCTACGTGACCACAGGCGGTGACCACCGGTTACAGCAACAATTCACCTTTTCGGTATTTCGGCATTCATATGATCCAGTGTCTCGACACTCCCAGATGCAATCCCCAAAATTCCGAGGCGGATCTCATCTGCACTAGGTCCTTCCTCCATGTGACCACACGCGGTGACCACAGGTTGCGCTAAAAGGCTCTTCGAACTCATGATCTTCATCGAACCTGATTGACATTCCATGATCTCGATGAATCAACAGTCCAGATCTTTTCGCGATCTCGCATCTCACTGTTCCTTAGATGGAGGTTCTCGTCACTCCAAGTTGCGATAGGTGAAACTCCAATATGGAGCTCAGATCGTCAGTCCACGTTCTTGGTGAATTGACGGTCCAAATCTTATCGTGAATTCGCACCTTGCGATTCCTGTGATGGAGGTTCTCGTCACTCCAAGTCGCGATAGGCGAAGCTCTTAGATGGAGCTCAGATCGATGGTTCATGTTCTTGGTGAATTGATGGTCCAAATCTTATCGTGAATTCGCATCTCACAATTCCTATGATGGAGGTTCTCGTCACTCCAAGTCATGATAGGCGAAGCTCCGAGATTGTTTCGCGATTTCGCATATCGTGAATTTGAACCTCTTTCCTTTGGATTTCCCGATCTTTGAAACTTTGAAATGGAGTCTTTGTGGTGCTCTGATCTTTCACCACGCATCCATCCCCGATCAATCCTAGATCCAACGTTTCAGGTTATTTTTCCATTTTGCATTTCATGAGTTGGAAGGATACAGCACTTCCTTCTTTTGACTTTTTAGTCAGCGGAATGTTGATCTGTGACCATGTGTCTTGCCCGAAGATGGACGATCCTCCTTCTTTCAGGATCTTGTATACCCTCTTCTCCTTGCTCTTTAATGAACGTGCAGGTTCTCCCTGATCCAACAATGGATGGACCCCGTGCTTAGATCGAATGCCAGAGATCTATTCTCGTCTACTGCGTACTACTCCTCTCTGAATTCATATCTGATGGTCATCAGGGATTCTGAATAAGATCCAACGTTCATTGTTGCTTCTCCTCTTCCATTATCACTACGCTGCTAATCATGCTGATCTTTGTCGTTGTTGTTCTTTCCATCAATGACAAGCTCACTCCCAACTGTAAACCTTCCAATAATCTCCCCCTTTGGCATTGATGGAAACCCTGAACAGTTGTGCTAATCTATTTGGACCTCCAACTGTAACATCCGATCCGGACCACTCCTTTTCTCCCCCTTTGACATCAATGTCAAAGAAAACATGCTCCCCCTGAGTTGTTGTCATATTTTTATGAGGTATCAGATATGAAATCAATACAAGACTCCCCCTAACAGGATGGACTTTCTTAGATGTGAGATGGGATAACACCCAGCTTCTGTCTGAGATATTCAAATGTTGTCTTGGCTAGAGGTTTAGTAAAAATGTCTGCAATTTGTTCTGTGGTTGGAATGTAATGGACCTGAACAATTTGATTGGTGACCTGCTCTCTTAGAAAATGATATTTTATGGGAATATGCTTGGTCTTGGAGTGGAATACAGGATTTTTAGACACACTGATGGCACTAGTGTTATCACAATGAATCGGGATCGGTGTAGTGTATTTTACCTCCAAGTCTGCAAGTGTCTAAATCATCCATAATACCTGAGTGCAACAGGTAGCAGCAGCAATGTACTATGCCTCTGTGGTTGATAAAGAAATGGAACATTTCTTTTTACAAAGCCAGGCTACTAAAGAGTCACCCAGGAAGAATGCTCCTCCACTGGTGCTTTTTCTCTCATCAACACAGTTTCCCAATCTGCATCTGAATAAGCAGTTAGCTGAAAATTTTGATTTCTGGGATACCACAGACCATAAGTCATGGTTTCTTTCAAATACTTGAATATCCTTTTGATAGCTTGCAAATGACTATGTTTAGGTGCAGCCTGATATCTTCCTACCATTCCAACAACATGCATTATGTCTGGGTGAGATGTTGTGATGTACAGCAGGTTGCCAATCATTGATCTATATGAGCTTTGATCAACATCAGGTGAGTCATCATCCTTGCTTAATTTACATCCAGTAACCATAGGTGTACCCACAGGTTTATAATCTTCCCTTTGAAACCTTTTCAACATTTCTCTTAGATATTTTTCTTGAGAGATGAACATCCCTTCAGTCCTCTAATTAATTTGTAGACCAAGAAAAAATGACAGTTCTCCTATCATAGACATTTCAAATTTTGATTCCATGGCAGAAGAAAACCATTGTACAAATGGATCCTTAGTACATCCGAAGATGATGTCATCTACATAGACCAATACGATGAGCAAATTATTATCCTCTGATTTAATATACAGATTGATGTCAACTATTCCTCTCTTGAACCCTTTTTCTTTGAGATACGTATCCAGTCTATGATACCAGGCTCAAGGGGCTTATTTTAGCCCATATAAAGATTTCTTCAGCTTGCATACTAAGTCAGGGCTATCAGATAGTTCAAAACCCTCGGGTTGTTCCATATAGACTTCTTCGCTTAAATCTCCATTTAGAAAAGCAGACTTGACATCCATTTGATAGACTTTAAACCTTTTATGACAAGCATAGGCAAGAAACATTCTGATAGCTTCTAATCTTGCTACGGGTGCAAATTTTTCATCATAATCCAGTCCTTCTAT
>SNQJ01S0192839.1:5960-17824 GCA_010110895.2 Picea sitchensis | reverse complement strand
ACTAAAGCCTAAAATGTGAAACCCTTAATCAGGATTGAGCCTTTCATTGTTCTCTCTATATCTTCATTAGGCATTATATTGTGCTTATTCTTTTCTTTTCATATTTTGATTTTTATTATTATCCCTTTACATTATGATTGTTGCAAGAAAAGGAAAGGAAACACCAAACTGAATTGGTGTGGTTGCATTGTTTAAAGACCATGTGATTTTGTTTTTGAGAAGATTTAAACCAATTTAACGACAAGTAGCGATATAGCTTACTATATTTGGGTTAGGAGTTTTGAAGCTAAAAATTAAGATATTTGTTATAAAAAATTGGCTTGTAAATAATTTACAGGTTACTATAATTGGTATAAATTTAGTTTCTTGAAGCTAAAAATTAAGAGATTCTTTAATACAAATATTGGCTTGTTAGGGATTTATTGGTATAAATTTAATTTCTTGAAGCTAAATATTATGATATTCTTTAATAAAAATATGGGATCGTAAGGGATTTATAGGTTCACTTACGATAATATATGATCATCATAAAGGCATAACAAAAACATAGGAAATGTTGCAACCACTAATTAAGTTTCAGATCGTAGTTGGATTATTGTGAATTGAAATAGTATATTTTGACTAGAACAGTGCCCATTTACATTGACAAACCCTAAAACAATGCCATATCCACTAATTACATAAAAAAATTGAAACAGAAAAATGTGGATGGGATCTATCCAATACACGTCGAGTCCCCATGTATCCCAAAAATTTGGAAGTTTCAGAGGAAGCATTTACATGAGATCAAATTTTTAACTTCACATAGAGCACAGGAAGCAATCTCAGCACAACGATCCTATGCAGATAATAATGTCTCACTTTGTCGATGCTCTAGAAAAATGTCTCTCTAAGGGCATTGAACCAAAAACTCGGTTCCAATAAAGAGATGAATCCTAAAAAAAATTCAAGGATTCAACCCTACCCTACAAAGCTTTGAATGATGCATGCCCATATTCTAAATTTTCTTTGTTTAACTAGCACATAACATTTATGGTCAACTACAATTTTCAAATCTATAACAAACATGGATTTGAGGGCATGGTCTGAAAGGATTAATTTTCTTCATAAAAGTTAGGATGAAAGCATTGAATGCTAACTTCTTGGAAGAATTGAGTGCTCACACTTGGACAACAAAGGCAGTATTTGGACAAGAAATAAATATGATTTGAGTATTATCTCCTGCTCTAATGAGAATTATGAGACCTTTTTTAAGGAACGTCCCTTTGATTTTCATATGGGCACTTGTAACGAGCATGTAGATCCACAAGAAAAAATATGTTAAGGCCCCTTTTAGAGACCAATTGTGCTTTGTGAATGAAAAGTTGAAAGCAATAACTCCTCTCATGAATTATGAAGTATACCAAACCCAGTGGTTAATTGTTCTATTAGAATGATATAATGTAATAGTCCAAATTTTCTATTACAAGAGTCCTTCAATTTGTATTCGAAATAAATGAACTAATGTTCGGTGATATATATTATTGAGTCGGAAGCAATGTCGAAGGTAGACTTATCATTGGAAATGTAGACTATGGGAATGTGATATTAAATGATGTTAAATGAAGGCAACAATTTTTACATAGAACAACAAAACTAGAGGGTGACTGGAGGTTACACATAAACTGGTAAAAAATGATTCAAATGCAAGCTTTGGCTTACTGGAGAGAGATTTGATTAAATTCGTGTGATTTGAATTCAATTGGGTCATAAATTGCACCTGTAGATAAAACAGGAGAAAAAAAAAATGGCAACCATGACAAGGACCCCAAATGTGTACATCAATCAATGATGTCGTTGGAGTTGATGGCCAGAATCCTTCTGCTTCATCATCGTTCAATGTCGATTCTCTTCTTTTGTTGCTACAACGTCAAACATTAACATACACACATGCGATACAATATCGCAAAGTTGAGGCAAATTCTTCTTTCACTTTCAGATTAGCAGAAAAGCACTACAGATTGGACACCAAATTCTTCACCTTCATATTAGTAAAAGAGAATTACAAATTTCATCATTATCAATACAATGAAAGATACATCAATTGCCCAAAAAAAAACCACCATTGATTAGGTCACCCATGTTTACCATGCCACATTGTATTTCTTAAAAGGCTCCAATGTTAAATTCAACTTCCCCGATTATGTGTCTACCATTCCATTTGTGTCTTATCTTTCCCATCAACCAATTAAGGTTACCTTTGCCAAATATGTCATGGAAAAAATCCCTTCAGCTTCTCCCTCTCTGCAGAATATAAAAAAGAATAGAATAAGTCCAGGGAGACATCACCATTGCCATCAAAAACCATATTCAGTGTCAAAGACAAAAACAAAGTGGTCTTTTGATAGTCGACATATTTCCAAGGTGTACTTGGGGTTATGGGAGTCTTTATTGATGGCAATGGAAACCTAAATTTCAATAAAATCTCATCGGTTGAGGAGGCATTGGTGTTGGAGCTCATTTCAACTTGGTAGGAGGGTAAACAAGAGGGAAACATATTCTTCGACTCCTCATATTTGTGGAACTTATAGACATTTGAATTATTTACAGGGAATATAAGAAATGGAACATTCCACTTCTCAAATCCCAACCACTAGCTTGATCCTTTTTTGGGTCAAGTCGTCGAGCAGGAAATAGGCTTCCACGTAGATAACTTACCCGAGACGCTAAATATCCAGAAATATTGCAGCAAGCATCCAATATGGCTCGTTTCCCTCGGTTGGACTCAATGACTCGGATTGACAGAGCAAGAACAATGAGAACCTCTAACTTCCATTGCAAGCTAAAGGCGGGATGGAGGTGTTGCCATTTTAGCGAGTGGTTGACTCTTTCTAGAAGAGAAAAAGGACAGATGGCCATCATCTTCCCACACTCGAAAGTTACCTTTAACACAAAATCTCAGACAAATAATTTGATAAAGGTTTGAAACAGTAGATATTATTTATTTGTCGATCCAGGTGGAAGTAGAGGCATAGATTCAATGGTGATGATAACCTAGGGGGATGGGCGTGAGAGCAACATTTGTGGTCGGTAAAGTAGAAAACAGGTGGAGGGTAAAGATTCGTCGTTTTCCATAGACAAATGTGAAATTATGATAATATGTGCTTTTCCCTTATAAAATTATAAATTAAATTTAGATGAAGTATGATATGTACATTTTCGTAAACTAAATATTCAATTCACTTAATCAAAAAGGTTATTATTTCAAAAACCAAAATTCACATATATCGATTTGACATCTAATTAAATCATTTGAGTGGGCCTAATAGTTAAGAACATGTGTTTCCTCTTAAGAGGTCACATGTTCAAATCCAGAGGGGGGAAGGGTATGTATACCTTCGTAGACTTTATCAGTCAAATTGTTGGGCGGAGGAGGTCCCTTGTCCCACAAACAAGGGGGTCTCATACACCAATTTGGTGTGATGGCTTGGTTGTGACCTTAAAAATAGACTATTATTATTATTATTATTATTATTACAATAGATAGTCCATATGAATAAAATAAAAAGGTTACTATCTCAAAAACAAAAAGTCACACATATCAATTTGACATCTAACTAAATCATTTATATTAATATTATATTGTTATGAATAAAATAAAAAGGTTATTATCTCAAAAACAAAAAGTCACACATATCAATTTGACATCTAACTAAATCATTTATCTTAATATTATGTTGTTATTATTATTATAGTCCATATCTTAATATTATGTTATAAATATTTTATTTAACTCGTAAATGTTGAATTTGGATTTAGCAAATCATCAAACTTGACTAAACAAATCATAGAATTTAATAGATAATTCTAGAAACCGAAATCCAGACTTCACTAACCAATAACAAAGATAAACACCTCAAGTAATACCATAAATGGTTATTGGAAAGATTCACATCAAATGTCTGTGTGCTAACTTCAAGGTTTGAGTATGTTGTTTATGAAGTGATTTCAAAGTTTTATCATAACATGCAAGTGCTAATTACATAACGTAATGAAATTAGGTCAATGGATCGGATGTAAGGGTCATGTATTAGACTGCAATCTTATTGGTCCAAATCAACTTCATTGCTACAAATCCAACTTCATTGCTACAAATTTCTAAAAATCACTTATTTGAATTTTGATATATGTCTTATGAAATTTATGTAGCCTCCTTGTTTGTTGGACAAGGGACCCCCCAGGGATTTGACTGCTAAAGTCTACGGAGGTGTACATACCCTACCCTATCAGATGTAAGGGTCATATATTAGACTGCAATCTTATTGGTCCAAATCAACTTAATTGCTACAAATCCAACTTCATTGCTACAAATCCCTAAAAATCACTTATTTGAATTTTGATACATGTCTTATGAAATTTATGTAGCATCCTTGTTTGTGGGACAAGGGACCCCTCGGGGATTTGACTATTAAATTCTACAGAGGTGTACATACCCTACCCTATCAGATGTAAGGGTCATGTATTAGATTGCAATATTATTGGTTCAGATCTACTTCATTGCTACAAATCCAACTTCATTGCTACAAATCCCTAAAAATCACTTATTTGAATTTTGATATATGTCTTATGAAATTTATGTAGCCTTCATGTTTCTAGGACAAGGGACCCCTTAGGTATTTGACTGCTAAATTCTACGGAGGTGTACATACCCTACCCCCTTATGGATTTGAACTTGTGACCCCTAGGATGAAACACATGTTCTTAACCATTAGGCTCATATATTTACCGTATAATTTTTACTAAACTGTCAAAATCTTAAAATATTAATTCTACTTAAACTACATGTCACATTAATGTGAAAGACTACTTTGATTGGATTAATCCCAAATCAAATGTTGATCTCTCCAATATTTCTTCGAATTTCGATGATTGAAAGAGTTGTTCTATCATTGTATATGTTGATGCATTTCTCTTTTGAGACATTTTATGTCGAGAGTCATCTAATCAAAACCGCGCCCACAACCTTAATCAAAACCTGGCTAAGAGTAGAGCTCATATCTCGAGAGTCATCTGAAGGTCCATGTGACTTGGGTCTAGGAACCCTGCGCTAAGCCCACAAGGAGATAGCTCATAATGGTTTCAGAGTTTCGGGAGTTCGATGCCCTGGGATGTCAAACTTCACGATAGTCAAAGTTACCCGAACTCCCTGAGTAACAAGAGCCATAGATGAATCAAGAGCCTGACAGAGGAGATGAATGTGAGTCGTTCATCAGGAGGAAACCCTATCTCAGTAATCGAATCAACTCAAAGATCCCCTGGAGTTAACGGATCAAACGTTAGTCGCTCTATTAGATTAATGGTTGGGAATCATTGCGGAGCGGGAAGGTGAAATTAGCAGACGTGCTAGATCACAGCTCGCAATCAACCAACATCGTTGATCTCGTCGGGGTGGAGGATCAATGACCGCTATTAGACATAATCAGGCGAGCACTTTTCCGATTGTGGATATTGAGCTCTCTGATAAAGAGCGAGCACGTTGGGGCCCCGCAATCACTATGAACCATCGATTCGTGAACAAATTGGTATTGGCCATATCTTGACCGTGAAAATCTGATGGAGGTTGAAAGACGATCATACCAGAGTGACAAAGCGTAGTGGCGTCATCCATGGTGATGTGGATTTAATCTTGGCAAGCCACGTGCCACATGGATTCATGCACATCACCTACCCCATAGAGCCTTTGGGACTTGACACATGTCATCTCGGGTGAGGGCACGTGTCACCCCTGACCCATCTACGTGTCAGCCCCTGGTACGTGTCCACCTAGCCAACGTGGTTAGTGAAGGGACTGGAATTCTGGGAGTCCAAGACTTCGGGACCCTGGAGGATTTGGGGTGTAGTATCGTAGAGAGTCCAAAGGGACCCGAAGTGTCATAGTATATCCTAGCCGTTGGCATAGGGAGGCATGTGGTAGTAAATTGTTAACTCTGGAGAAGAGCCACTTTGGAGGATTTGAAGTGTCGAGCTTCGAAAAATCCTGAAGCCCGAAGTAGCGAAGAAGATCTGGACCATTGAATCTAGAGGAACACATAGCGGAGATCTGTGTGCTCCGGAGCAAAGGTACATCGGAGGAAAGTGAGGGTGGAGTGTGAAGAACTCCCGAAGCTATTCACGAAGTGACTAGGACCATAGATCTGGGGATCCTTCGGGTCCTATCCTAGCTGTCATATCTATGACATATACAGCCCGACGTTGACCTCTTTGGGAGGATAGGGGTGTTGTGACAGCAAAACTCCCGAAGGCCGAAGCGTCGGGGTTCATCATGACCATTGAATAGAGGACAATGCGTGTCAAAATATACAACACTCCGAAAGGATTTCACTCTAGAGGTTTACGTGTGTGAAGACTCGAGAAACTGTCAAAGCCCGGAGTCCCGAAGTGGATCAGGGCCGTCAAATTCTCTGAGGACACGCGGTGTTGGATTGGGAAATTCAAATATTTTCCACTGCGGAGGATTCATGCGGTGGTTCTCTTGGCGTCTGTTCATAGCTCGTGGTCATATGGGAGTGTATATGGAGGGAAGGGGCTAGGCCTGCAATTCAATCCAAAGGATGAATATTGAATTCCCCGCTAACCTGTGAGTTAGTCGAGGATCAAGCCCAGTCGTTGTATTGGTTGGGGAATGGATCTGCACCATAGATTTTGGAATGTTGGAAGCTCCGGGACATCGGAGGAATCGGGATGGAGCTTATTGAGTTGGATCCACGTGAAAGTCGCGTGCTCCCGACCAATGAACACCCGAGGAACTTGGGAGAGGTATATATTCCTGTTATGAGCACAGAGACCATGGTTGGAACGCTCTGGACGAGCAGAAGGTGATAAATACCCCGAATGGAGGATTTGAGATAGTTAAGGAAAACAAAATTTCAATGACCCTCCATGGGTGTGTTACAATGGAATTTGACCACTGATGCTAACACTCTGCGTCAATGCCCATCCTTACGTTGATAGTTTGCTTCAATGCTTGTCTTGTCGATGCAGTGGATGCATGTCCTTGTGGCAGTCTACATGAATCAAGGTTTTGAAAATGCCAGACCTTCGTCATCAGGCCTTACAGCATAAGGATCATCAGCGCCTCATAAGAGATATGTGTGTTCCTTGATGATGAAAGAAATGAATTCCACAACAATTTCATGCTCAGGGCGATCAAACCTAGTGATTCCAAGAAAAAACAAAACACAAACGAGTTGTCTCCATACAATTCATTGTCAGAACGAGAATGGAAATTAATCAACGAATCTACAATATTGATACCGTTTGGGATGATTCTGCATGCTATGCAATCTTCATCAATGTAGATAAATTTCTTTGCAGATAAACACTTACATTCTTGCTTGGCACCCAATCTTCGTCATTGGCCTTCCATAGACACACGAGTATTTATTTCTGAGTGTGCACCAAGCTTGTACAGTGACTATTGGATGAATCAATACAACATTCCTTCCATTGTTTTTCCCGCAACCACTCGTATTTGATCACCTGCAATATGGACCCATGAGTATTTGGGATCTTTTCTTTGAGCATACTTCATCTCCCATTCTATATATATTACAAGGATGATGAGGATGGATGTTATCAGGATGGTGAATAAATCTCCCCCCTCCTACTTGAAATGCTTGTATCTAAGAAATTAATTTCCCTTGTTTACTGGGAACAGATTACATCATTTGGGAATCGGGAAGTTCCATGATTGTGGTAACTTCAATAGAGAGAGAGAGGCATGGATTTTTGGGTGGAGAAAGAAGCTAGGGAATGGGGCGGAGAAAAGTAGTAGTGAGACACATTGAGAATTGTATGAGCAGGAAAGTGACTTTTTCCAAGTGGCTTAATGGACTGAAGGGCGTGCTTGAAGGACAATGAAAACCTCAATTTTGATCCCCAAGACTAGGGTTATCAAGAATTATGTCGTCTAATATAATTAGAGACTAATTGTCTATTGGTGTTAAATGGCATTGATGACATGTTTCCAAAACAAGAAGTGTTGGAATTTCAAGGTAAAAAATGTTTGTTATTGGAAGCTTGGCCACCTAATACAATTGAAATTCGAAATTAAGGGTCTCTCACAACATTTAGTCCCTGGTAGGGCCATGCAAGGACAATGTCAGTATAGATAGTCGACTAATAGTAACTACTAATTTGCATTATGAACTTTGCCTGGTCATTTTTCAGACTTCTATAATGCCATGGTCGGTTAAGGGTAGATGGTCATGGACTAGTTCTATATGTTTCTCATCTTCTTCCACCAATTTCATCCGAAGCTCAAAGTATAACTGGGTTGTTCTTTCACTACAGGATAAGGAGCTACCCTCAGTTTATTTCCCATGGTGCGCTTTTTATCGAGTTGTTCTTGTCATTACCATGTTCTCCTTGTGTGTATGGAGTATTTAGGTACGTCAATGAAGATTATAAGGAGTCTAATTTTATACTGCAACTCATATTCCATTTATATTATTTGTTGTCAAATGGCTGATTGTTTATGACTTACCACAACAATGTTAAATTGTCTGATATGGCACTGAATCCAGTAAGCTTGTATTTTATTATTACTGTTATTAGGGTTTAACTGCATGTTGAATCTTTGGATTACGATGAGTCTATCTGCCTCGCAATCCATGTTCGGTTTGTTCAGGGCCAGTATGGTGACGACAGTCTTACTCTTGAAGGTTTGATTTATTCAACTTCGTTCATATAGTCAACATTATATAGAATATTATTATACGCTTACACTTAGATTAATAGAAATAATTGTATTGTGATTCAATATTAATGTAGAATGTGTGCCAAGGTGTTCAGAACGTTGTTCGGAAACTTCTCACCGAAATCCATGCATGTGTTTTCATCAAAAATTTTGCGCAAAGTGTCTCTGCGTTCCTCCTGGCACATGCGCAAAGTGTCTCTGCGTTCCTCCTGGCACACGCGCAAAGTGTCTATGTGTTTCTCCTGGCATGTCCGGAAACAAAGAATTATGCCCTTGCTACAACAATATGAAAGGGAAATTGGAAGCATACACTATTTCTTTGTTTCCAGACTATTTTTTGTATTAAATGTCATATTACTTTCAGCATAATTTCATATTACTTTTGGTGGGTATTGTGTATGCTATGTAAACTTGTTATTAATGTAATAGCCATAACATTTACAAACCTTGCTGCTAAAATGGTACCTCTGATCTTTATTCGTACGTTGAAATTTGAAGCCCATCAATACCATCTACTTCTTCCACTTGAATATGTGGACTTCTATTTTGATTCACATTAATATTTTAGTAAAATAAATTGAATAGAAAAAATTATATATATATTAAAATTAAATTAAATTATTATTATTATATTTAATTTAAATTAATTATTATTTTAAAATTAAATTATTATTATTATTATGATATTTAATGTTTATGCATTAACTTGAAATTTAATTAAATTATTATTTAAAATATTATTATTATTATTATTATACTCTTACTTTATAGTATATTATAAACAAATTACTTAATTAATTACTAATATGATGATGAGACTAATTTGTTTATTGGATTTAATATGATGTGAGACTAATTGGTTTACTAATATGATGATGAGACCTTTCAAATACATTGACGAAAACCTCTTTAATCTATATTTTGATTCTAAACTTAATGTGCTTTAGTTTCGATTGAAACTCATACATTTTTGTCCCTTGTAGATCTACTCCCTCTTGCCACCTTTTCTCAATATTTTGAATGGATGTTCCATCCAAATATTCTCAAACCTAAAGGGATTTGGTCTTCGTTGAGGATTGTTGTCCCACGAAAGGAGGGTCAACCAGTGGTCTAACCCTGGAAAAGGAATAATATTAGTTGAGTGGGAGTTTCGACTTTGGATCAGTGATTACGAGGGTAAGAATCGGTCAGATCTCGCAACTATTTGGTGGATACTCCCTCTCTTGTTATCACATGTGTGGTTTCTACTATTCATTTGAATATCAATCAAGTGTAATTTCTTTATTACTTTTTTGAACAATTCACTTTTTGCTTCCACCCTCATGACTCCTTCTTTGTTCTCTTCTGATGGTGTAATCATATTAAATTCACCACCAATTATCCATGGGTCATCTTGAATGGTTGTTCCCAATAGGAGAATGGAATCTATGAAGGCCTTCTCCATAGATGGGATGGGGGCATAAACATTTGTTATAAATCCTTACTCCAGAAAACCTGAGACCCTAAATCTTAATGTGATTATCCTTGGTGTTTATGATATGATGTCAAGGTTAAGAATGTCAGGATCCCATAAAAGTTCCATCTCCCAATGCACCCTTTACTACTACTATTGTTATACCATAATTTCTCTATATTTTTTTCTTTATGAGAGTCATAGTTTTCCTATCACATTCAATTTCTTGTAACATTGTGATGCTTTGTTTTTCTTGGTGTATATATCTCCTAAGAAGCCTATGCTTGAATGGCACATTTAGGCATATGATGTTCCACGGTACAACTTTCCTCCTAAAATTTGTATTGGAGGGATAATTATTTCTCCCGGAGGCTTATGGTTTTCCTTGAGTCTGCCAATAGAGATCATGTCTCTTCTAGCTTCTGCTTGGAGTTTTTCCTCCCTCTCTTTTTTTCCTTTGATCATGATTTCTTCTATTCCTTTAGGGGATTATATTTGACCCTTAGTCCTCCTACAGAGGACGGGTTCTATGTTGGATTTTCCACCTTAACTTTCCCTTTCAGCATATCTCTTTGTAACTTCTTCAATTGGCTTTCCAACAGATTATGTAAGCGTTGTTCTCCATGCACTGCTATTAAGGACATGGGATCTATTTCCATATATTCCTGGTCCATTTCCTTTGTTGCATTGTCCTCATCTGAATCTTGTTGAATATCCTCATTTGTGTTCATTACCCGCATCTCTACTTCCTAACCTATTTCTTTCTATTGATCTTATTGTTTCCATGTTTTATTGCATTTTTGAACATGTGGAACTGTGTTTGGTGTTGGATCTTCCCACACCTTAGGATTTTTCGGTTCCCCCTCCCTAGATCCTTCCCCTGTCCCTTCGAAGAGTACTTGGAAGCTATTTGTTGTGTTATTTTTTGCTTGGGTTGTGGGTTTGTTTGGCTTCCTTTTGATTTTATTTTTCTTGGGACTTCTATGAAACCTTCCTTATCTTTATCATCATTTGATTTATCTAGGGAGTTCTCTGCATTTTTGGGGAAGTCACAAAACAAGTGGCCATGCTCATGACATTTCCTACAACATAATGCAATGTGATCATAATATAATGTATCATTGTCATGATATGAGATGGTTATGGAGTTTGGAAGGGCCCTTGCTACATTCATATATACACATATTCTAGCATAATATGCATATTGCCCAAACTTTGTGACTTCTACAACTTTCACAAAGGTTTCAAGGGTGTTTCCAAACCCTTCCCAGATCTATTTCTCCTAGAAGTTTTGAGGTAATGAGTACATCCAAATACAAACTAGTGCCTCTATGAAATCCTCCTTCTTAGGGGAGAACCTTTTGGACCAATACCTTAGATAGAGACCAACTGAATTGAAAAAATAATTCCCTATCCTCAATGCATATAAAGATACCTGTAAAAAACCCTTTGAACCCAATTTGAGATTGGCCTGTTCTTTTGGCTCCCATCAAGTCTTTACCCATCATGTTAATGTTTTTTGTGAGGGCCATATGTCCATAAATTTCCCTATTATCATGTGATATTTAATGTATTTAATGTAATTACCAATATTTGGAAAGGTGATTTCGTACCTAAGGTTTTCTTTGGTCTTTTCTAGACACCCTTTTTTCAATCTGTAATTTGCAATCTTCT